>QEOT01004198.1:3277-43159 GCA_003123785.1 Pterocarya stenoptera
GGGGGACTCGGGGCGCAGTGGAATGCAGGGGTAAAAATGAAAAACAGAAAAAATGAAAATAAAAAATAATAACTTAGATGATGTGGCACTGTGCCACATCAGTTTGTGGGATCCCGTTGTTGGATCCTTTGGTATCTCTAGCAACTCTCCTCAGGTATTCTCAGATATTTCCTTCCCAAACATCTTAAACACAAAGCACTTTTCAGTTTCAAACTTGAACTTTTTCATTTAATCATTACCTAATCATTACAACTTTCCTAAACTCTCAAACATAACACAAAAAATAATACAACTTTTTTAAATTCTAAAACAAAAATAATATTAAAACGGTTTTTTAACTTTAAAATATTTTTATTCAACTTTTCTCTCATTTCCTAAAACTCAATAAAACATCTTATCTCAAACCATGTCACTACTATTGACAGATATTCTGAGATATTCTATGTGTCCAAATGAGCCCTACATCCCCAGCCCAGTTGTGGTGATTGCGTTGGAAGAATAATTAAAAAGGAGATATGTTGTCCATAAACTCTCAATTAGTTTTTTAAAGATAGGATATCCACCTTATTGGGAGCACAAGATGGGCCATTAGTTTTGATTTGCTGGGAGGGAAATTTATTTTACCATTTTTCTAATATTTGGATAAATCCATGTTGTCAACTTTCTTTGCAAGATCAGAACAAATGTCTGGAAAGTGATTATTTAACGATTTTCCTTTCCCTTCAGTAAAACTGTGAGGATAACCATACCAGCATCAATCTTTAATCAAATGTTGAGCTGGCTGGAACTTGCCCATTTTACACTCAGATTCTATCTCAAAATTGGCCCTTCCTGGATATTCATACCCCATAAAGTACTGTTGGCAATGCATTTGATCATAGATTGTACAATTTCTCTAAGAGTTGGGCTACTCTGCCGCCCAGAGTAGCCTGCTCAACTTGACCGATAGGCAAAATGTGTATTTTTATTTTTTTCTTATTTTTCTTTTCATATTTTTTTTAACATATTTAAATATTTTTAAAAAATAAAAAAATGCACCAATACATTAAAAATCACTTTCTTAATCATTAAGTAAAAAAAAAAAAAAATTAAATACACAAGCAGTCAAATTGAGCGGGCAAAGTGAAGAGGCAAACTAACATTTTCCTTTCTCTAAAATGTTTCTCATCCTAAATTCTGGAATGGCGTTTTCTGTTTGCATTTTTGGGTAGGTGAATATACGTTTTCGACATCCTAGAAACCCTGTCATTGGGGACAAATTTAGCAGTAGACATGGTCAGAAAGGTGTTTGCTCGCAATTGTGGCCAGACATTGACATGCCATTTTCTGGAGTTACCGGGATGCGTCCAGATCTGATTATTAACCCACATGCATTTCCATCAAGGATGACAATTGCAATGCTTTTGGAGTCTGTTGCTGCTAAGGTACTACACTCTAAAAGAAATATTGTTGGTATTTATTTTCATCTGATTGATACCTTTTTGGCTTGGATATCAATTGCTGAGCATATAAATTGTGTGGATTATTTGTAACAGGGTCTGGATATATTTTTTTTCAATAAGCACTAGTCTGATCTTTCAGTAGTTGCATCAATAATCTTCATCATCGTTTTGATGTTCCTTATCAGATTCAGATCTCATTCAATACATGTCTGTCTTTGTTCAATTACCCATAATACTCTTGCTAATGCATGCGGTTTATTTTCAAGTCTGGGAGTCTTGGGTAATTGGAGGTGGACGAGTGGTTTTTTTAGAAGATTTTAGTTCCATTTTTGTAGTCAGCTTGCAATGTCAGTAGGTCACATGTTGCGCAAGGAGATTTAAATGCATAAGTTGAAAATTGAAGTAGCCTCATGTAGGTATTAGGAAGTCAAATCAGAGGGTCAAACATAGTTGGTGTATATTGAGAATTATTATGCCCGATTTTGTTACAACTTCATTTTATGTAATTTCTCCAACCTCTTAAAGTTGCTGACCTCTTTATGTAATTGGTTTGTAAATCCAAAAGTTATTAATGATTCACTCTAACCTTGTTCTGTTCTGTCCATGCTTGAACTTTGATGGCTACTGCTCATGATGAGGCCTTATCGCATTCCTGTTTTTTTTTTCTTTTTTTTTTTAAAATAAAAATTCAAACGTATGCTTGATTTGACAATCAAAGATTTGACCAAAGATAATGATAGAGGAGGCAGAGTCAGATACACCTTTTTCTGTAGATTGGTAGTATAAATGCACTCTTACACATTGAGCAGGCGATCCTTCTCTTTAATTTCTACTTTAAAAGGTCTCCATTATCCCAATCTCTCTTCCAGGTTTGACGACTCTGCTTACCATTACCGAACCAAAGTCTCATGTTCTTTGACAGATATGATAGAAGAAAGAAAAACACGATGACCTTGCATTTGGGTTGGGTTGGCCCAGAAGTTGCTATGTTTTGTATACTTTGTTTTCTTATTGTTTCTTTTGGGCGGTAGTAGAAACAAAGAAGTTAAAATCTTGCAGACGCAATTAAAAAGAAGGGTGCTCATTTCACGAACTGTTTTTTGAATAAAGTTAAATGCTTTTTTATTTCCTAAATGGATATCAGTTGCAACCCATAAAAAAGTAGATATCAATTGCATAAAAATGCGGATCTATTAGCATTTAAAAACTGAAAATATGCATGTAAACTTTTCATTGCAGGGAGGTAGCTTGGAAGGAAAATTTTTAGATGCAACACCATTTTCTAGTTCAGTCAAGAAAGATGGGGAGACAGGACCAAAGCCTGGTTCCCTTGTTGATGAGCTTGGTGAAATGTTAAAAGAAAAAGGGTTCAATTACCATGGATTGGAGGTATTGTACAGTGGGGTTTATGGAACAGAACTTACATGTGAGATATTTATTGGGCCTGTTTATTATCAGAGACTCCGACACATGGTTTCAGACAAATTTCAGGTAATCATTCAATTTTCTTTTATATTTTCGTCCCCAAATTAGTCTCCCTTGATTTTCTCATTCTTTTGCTACTCATTTTCCTAGGGTACAGTTCTCAAACATTGCTTGACTGTGCACGATCTTACGAGTTTTGCTTTGTTCATTATCATAGTATTTCGTATAATTGTTAATTATATTTTTTATCGGAATAAAAAAGTTTATCATACTATTAAGTACAATTATTACTACTATTTTTTTTATTATTCTTTGATTCAGTCATTATTATCTCATATCGGGAAAGGGTTGCTTGATGTCCTCTTTACATTCTCCAATTTTAAGATACCCTTGTTTTTCCTCTTATTTCAGTGGCCCAAGGACTCAAATTGTGACTGTTAGATCAATCATTAACTCGGGGAACTTGTGTTCATGTGCAGGTCCGTTCTACTGGAACTGTCGACCAGATCACCCGGCAGCCTATTAAAGGACGAAAGTTTGGTGGGGGTATTCGTTTTGGAGAAATGGAACGAGACTCTTTGCTTGCACACGGGGCAGCATATTTGTTGCATGATAGGCTCCATACCTGTTCTGATTATCACATTGCTGACGTATGTTCTCTATGTGGAAGCATCCTCACAACTTCATTCCTCCAGCAACAAAAGAGAGCAGTGCGGGAGATTGGCGGGCTACCCCCTGCTAGGGCACCCAAGAAGGTCACTTGTCATGCTTGTCAGACGAGTAAAGGAATGGAGACAGTTGCAATGCCCTATGTCTTCCGATATTTGGCTGCAGAGTTGGCAGCTATGAACATAAAAATGACCCTCCAGATAAGCAATAGTGCCGAACTGTCAAATTAAATTTCCTAATCTAATGTCTCTAAGCTGTTATGTATATTTGAAATTGTTTCCGTTTACAAGACTTGCTATTCTTTCTAGTGACTCAGAAGTTTTGTTTTGTTCGTCTCGCTTAGTGACTGTAAAAGTCCAATTGTGGTGTGTGGTGCAATGTTCAGGATTCTTGCAGTGCACATGCTCATGGATTTCCGTTACCATGCTCAAAAGATTGATAGCTCTTTAGGTGAGAACTTTCTAGGTGAGTTCAAGTACCTAGTCAAATCTCGACAAGTGCCTCCTATAGTGTCTATTGAGAGTCAAAACTCTACTTGCACATTAATCTGTTGAGAATCGAGATCCCCTAGCATTTCGATTGCAGAAGCCGAGGAATTGTTGGGACAGGCTGTCGAAAGTTTTCTATTTGATGAGAAACTTCAAAGCAAGTGTAGGAGGGCAATAGAGTCTTGAAGATCAGGAGTGAATCATTCAAAGAGGTTAAGGTTTAGGTTTGAGTAAATGGAGAAGGTGGTGGACAAGGGTGGAATAGGTTTTTGGTTCTGAGTTGGGCATTGCAGTATCCAATTAAAAAGACCATGTGGGGGGTTTTCTTGCAGGTTTTTAGAGGGTCTTGCAGATGGTTTTTTGTTGATGGACATTGAGGTTGTGGTGGACCTTAGGGCTGTAAATAAAGATGGCTATGTGATGAGTTGCTCAAGTTCGACTCAGTCAAACTCTAGTTCAGCTCGATTTGTTTATTAATTGAGTTATTTGTGAGTACAAATTATGTTTAATTATTAAATGATGCACAATTTGTACAAAATTCAGCTCCACTCGTATAAGAATATAGCAAACTCGAATAATTTTATATTTTATATTAATTTTATATTTATAATCAGAATTTTTTTCAATATTTAAAGAGTAAGGAAATCATATTCCTAGTTACTTGAATCCTTATAACTATATTCATTAATATTTTATATTCATTAATAAACTTTATAGAGATAAATATAAAATCAAAATTTTATTAAAAAAGTTTTTGTAAAAAATTGTTGAAAAATTTATAACATTCAATATAAATAATTTATTTTATAAAAAAGAAGTTGCTTGTAAATAAGCTTGAATTCGCTTGAATATTAAATGAGTTTCTAAAATAAAATCTTGCTAGATGAAAAATTCGAGCTCGACTTGTGTACGTTAATGTAAAAGTTAAAACAAATAAACCTTAACCACCCATTACCAGCTTGAACTCGACTTGCTTGCTTAGCCCCTTTAGGGGTTAGTACGTCCTTCGTAGCTTAACATATGTTTCTACTTGCTTATACGTTCATAGTCCAAGACTTTACTATTCAAATTGCATTATATATACCATCACCAATGCATTAAGGATTTGTTATGATAGGAGCTTTTGCTCATGAATCCATAACAAAATGATGTATTGGCAAGAATGTTAGATCATTATGGACACATGTGCCTATGCCCTTGAGGGTGATTCCTAGCCAAAGCATACATGTGTCATTTCACTATTTACATGAACTGTTCATTGCATCTTCAAAAGCATCATCTCTCATTAGTAATTTTTGTCATAGCCTAACCTATATATGGTTTCACTCTCGAAGTCATAAATTTTGATGTAGAGTTAGAACCACGATTGATCTCCGAGGAGAAAGAATTGAACCTGCCCGAACCCTGAAGATGGAGGCCTAGCTCTGTCGTAGGCGTCATGCATTATTTTTAGTTTTATTGAGGCAAATGTAGAGGTTCGATCAAGATTTGTTTCTCCAAAGTACCGAAAACAAGCATGACATTATGAATACTACATGAAATTCCTAGGGTCGGGTGCCATAATCTAAAGTAACTATTAACTAATATTTTGATATAGGCACAAATAATAATAATACCCACCATAACTACAATAATGCTAACTAGTAAGAGCTATAAAACATCCTATCATAATGATAATAATAATAATAAAATCTCAATAACTCTCGAGCAGGTCAGGTGCTCCTTATTGAATTAATAAAATATTATTTCTCTTCAAAAGTCTACAGAATCTCTTGACCTAGGCTTTGATACCAAATTGTAACATCCCATTCCTTAAGGTTAGGCATGTCACATATTTTTCACAAAATATAACTCAGAAAGAGATTTAACACCCGAGTCCAGTATGAAACTCGTGTCCAAATTTTTTTTAGATTAACATATATGAAAAGCCCACTTGGGATTTAACAAGTAATTTGGGAATAGACTACGAGCTCAATTTTTTTGTTTTTTATTTTTACAGAATATGAATTTTTATTGGACTTGATCATTAGGTTAAAGTTATTTAAGAAATTAAGTGAGATTTTTTTATCTTGGAATTGGCCTGAAAAATTTATGAGACAAGATTTGATTAGTTTAGAATTTGATCGAGGCCCATTAATATTTATTAAATATCTGATTCGGAAAATTTCAGACAAGTTAAAGAGATTATGGACTTTGGTAACCGGACCGACCCATTTGTTAATTTTATACAATATTCAAGATGTGGGCCCAAATACTTTGAAATGGGCCCAAAAAGCCAAGCCCGTGGAAACCAAGGATCGGACTCCATGCCATGCACGTCTTCACGCTCATGCACTCATGCACGCTTCTCCCATTTATCTATAAGTTTTAGGTTTTTATCAGTTTTCCTATATATATATATATATGTGTATGTGTGTATTTATATATATTTATATATATATGTATATACACTACACACTACACACTACACACACACCCTTCACGTAAATCATCTTCAACCTAAGCTAGGATTGCCGCCGCCTGAGTTGCAGTGAAGCAAAACCTCCACGTAGCCGCCGACGGAAGAGACTAGCCCACTGTCCAACCTCCATCTCGTAGCAGCAACCCGAACAGAAACTCACACCCACCGTAGCGCCCCTAGCGCAGCCACCCTGTGATAGCCACTGCACAAGCTCCACGCCGGCAACCACCTTGACTTTCCCCCCAAAACCACCACGCACAACGCAACAAGCCAAAGAATTGCACCACTGCCTCCACGTTCGAGAAACAACCGACAAGCCCCTCAACGTGCACTCAAGCCTCTGCCCAACACCCCGTGCTCAGCGTTGGTACAACACCAACAGCCCTCCGCAGCGTTCGTGCCCAACCACCGGAAAGCTCCAACGGAATTGCTCTGTTTGCACCCCACCGAAAGAGGGGAATTTTCTCCGCACCGAGAGCCACCAACCTGCCACCCCACGTCCGCACGTCGCCAACCCCCCTCCACGATGCCTCCACCTGCATAGAAGTGCCGCCGGGCACCTTCACACCACCCCCAAGCCGCGGTGTTCCTCTCAGTAAGCCACGCCTGAACTCCTTCCCACTGCCTCTCTCTCCGTCCCTTTTTCCCTCACGGTTGTTCTCTCTCTCTCTCATCACACACACACACACACACTCTCTCTCTCTCTCTCTCTCTCTCTCAGTGCCCCGCCGTCGTGATCACCGCTGTCCACCGCACCCAGCTCCTTCGCGGCTCCACCTCTCTTGGTGAGTATGGTCTCTCCGTCGCATAACTTGGTCTGGGTGTTTGTAAATCCATAAAAATTGTTTGTAAATTTTAGTTTTCCTAAAGAGCGCATAAATGTTTTGGTCAATTCCTAAACTACCCTTATCATCAGACTGGTTATACGTGGGTGATGGTCTCTATTCATTTACTAAACTCACTTTGTGTGGGGGATTTTTTTTTTTTTAAATCCAAGAATTTATAAAGAAAATAAATAAGAATTTGAATTATATTATATAGTATTAATATTTTTACAAATGAATTTCAGAAGTAAATAGTAAGTATGAAATTTTATTTTAACCTTTTAAAAACTGATTAAGTCTATTTTTTTTTTTTCAAAATGAAAATTTTCCTTTTTCTTTAATATATTTTGTTATAATTATGTTAAGAGAATATTAAGCTGAAGAGGTATTTTACATGGGCTTAGTTGTAATTGAGTACTTATGTTAGCCATATACTTTATTTTACCAAAGTAATTTAGAGGTTAAATGGTTAGAGATTTTAAGTGAATATCGAGGTATTTGAGAATTTATGATATTTTAGGGTTTCGAGAAATTTAGATCTTAAGGAAAATAGGTTACGTAGCGTTTCATGTTTAAGTATTGAAAAAAGTATTAATTTCGGATATTTATAGAAATTACGTGGCAATCTTATAGTTGATGAGTAATTTTCGTTTAACACTATTGTAAGAAATTCAGAAAGTTAAGAAGTCCAGGTAAGCAGGGTTCCTATGCTAGACTTTGCATAAAAGAAAATGAACTGAACTTGGTTTATGAAAATGTGCATGATATATTTTTTATAAGAAATGTGAAAATAACCTTAGTTATTTGTTCTCCATTACTTATGAGATCTGTATGAAAGAGAAGAGTATTTTTGTCATGACTAGTGTAGACATGAGCAATATTTTGACATATTTTCTGAAATATGAAAATTTGATAATTTTTCCATGTGACGTGAAAATGTTTTAAATCTATTTTTCAAGATGTGAAATGATCTGAATTTGTTTAGTACTTTGTTTTGATGTGTGGTGGCACCTAAAAACCTTAGCATGATTTTTTGAAGCTGTATTCTGATTAAAGCCTGATTATGATGTTTATGTTCTGTTCTGATAAGGCCTAGTCACACGTGATAATAATGACATATGGCCCAGAAGAAGTTTTTTCTAGGCTTTTGCATAATAAATTTAAAGCTGGGTGTATTGGCTATTATTCTCAACCACGGAATGGCCCTTTAATTTCACATTTCTCTATGCAGATAATATGATTATTTTTTCTAATGGTATAACGAAATATGTGGAAAAGATTTTAGAAGTTCTAGATATTTATGCCCAATGGTTTGGTCAAGTAGTCAATGTTGCAAAGTCTTCTATTTTTTTCTTAAACCGTATCTCAGAATCTAGATGGCAGGAACTTCTTAGAGTCTCTGGGTCTTCGATGGGGCAATTCCTAGTGAGGTATTTGGGAGTTCCTATCTATTCAGGTAGGCTGACATCGTGCTATTTTGAGGATTTGTTGTCTAAAATTGCCAAAAAGATTGAAGGTTGGAAGATGCGGTTTCTTTCTTCTGGTGCTCGTTTGATTTTACTTAAACATGTTCTTTGAAGTCTACCCGTGGATCTCTTATCTATTCTACTAGTGCCCAAGTAAATTTTTGACAAAATTAATAGATTGATGAGTACCTTTTTCTGGGGTTCGGCTGAAGGAAAGCCAAAGGAAATAGATAAATTGGGAGACAGTTTGTAAACTAGAGGATGAAGGAGGTGTAGGGCTAAGAAATATTGAAGAAGTTTATAGATCCCTTCATCTTAAATTTGCTTGGAAGTTGCACTCGGAAGAGACTTTGTGGTCTCGATTTTTTAAGTCCAAGTATGTGAGAAATCAACATCTTTCATTGGTTAGTTCTCTTAAAGGCTCTAGATTTTAGAAGATTATTATGGAATTGATACCTACTGTTGTCGAGCAATCTCTTTGGAGAGTGAAGGAAGGGAATTTATCATTTTGGCATGATAAATGGATGGCTTCTGGTCCATTATGCAATGATTATTTGATATATGATTTCCCATTGTTAAAAATTAAGGAGTGCTTGATTGAGAATAGTTGGGATGTTGATTTGATCGTTCAACTGGTGGGTCATGAGGTGGTAGATGATATTTTATCTCGGATAGGTTGAACTAAAAATGGTTCGAATACTCTAATATGGCTTGGTAGTAGGGATGGGAGATTTTCAACTACTAGCGCTTGGGATTGGATTCGTATTATGGCTCCAAAACAGTAATGGACATAATGGATTTGGCATTCAGCTTTGCCAAAGAAATTCTCTATTGTGTTATGGATGAGAGGATTCGACGGATTGGAATTTCAATAGTCTCAAAATGTGAATGTTGTTTTCAAGGTTGTTTAGAAGACCTAAACCATGTTTTATTTAGTGGTGATGTTGTGGCAACAATCTGGCATTTGTGCTCTAGTCTCTTGGGAGTTCCTTATGTGGCTAATCGGTCATGGTTGGTAACTGTGGAAGCTTGGTTTCGACGAACAAAGAAGTCTTATATTGTAGGGAATTTGATTGGTATGGTTCCATGTATTCTAGTATGGAATCTCTGGATGTGGAGATGTAAGGCATGTATGGAGAGGCATAAAGATAGTCTCAATGTTTTGTAGAAGAAGATTAAATACTGGATTCATTGGGTTGGTTTGAGATTGGGGTAATCTGGGAATTTGCATAAACATGATCACGCAATCTTAGAGGAGTTAAATTTGCCACTGGTAAGATCTACAAAAATTTATTATGCTGTAGTATCTTGGGTTAAATCGGAGATGGGCTGGGTTAAATTAAACTCAGATGGTAGTAGTTTGGGGAATCCCGGCGAATCAGGTGCTGGGGGTTTGCTTAGAAATCATGAGGGTAATCTGATTTTTGCTTTTTCTGAATATATTGGTGTTGGTTCTAATAATAAGGCTGAATTGTTGGGGGTGTTATTCGGATTGCACAGACGTAAGGATTTTGGTGTGGTGAATATTATTGTTGAGCTAGACTCGTCTTTGGTAGTGAATTGGCTGGAAAAAGGTGGATGTCAGGTTTGGTACTTGGAGGATTTTTGGGAGGAGATTATCTCTCTAATCTGAGGTTTTAATATTCGTTTTTCTCATGTGTTTAGAGAGGGAAATAATGCCACGGACTGGTTAGCTAAAGGTGGAAGCTTTGGGATAACAGAGGAGTACTATTTGAATACAATTCCAAAGGATTTAAAAGGCATATTTTGGATAAATGTGGTCTGCCTTACTTGAGAAGAAGGTAAGCCGTGGACGTATTATGTTTTTGGAAGACCTGGAGCAGAATGGGCGGTGCTTCACGTAGCTTTCCTTTTACGTTGACGTTGATTTTGGTTCTTTTCGTTTTTGGCCTTTATTTTTTTATTCTTTGTATAGTTTGGTTAATAAGTATCCTAGTGGATTAGGAATTGGTTTTTGGCCTTTTCCAATAAGTTTTGGTTTTTTTGGTACATGGGTTGGTTTTTATGGAATATTTGTAAATCCTGTGCCCTGGATGTTACCACGGTATTCCTCCGCCATAAGGGAGGGTTTATTTAATAAAATTGGATCGGGATCACTATTGGACATGTGACCTCGTCTCTTTCTAAAAAAAAAATTGACATATGGCCCAGCCACATGTGATAATAGTGACATACGGCCTAGTCACGGGTGATAATAGTCGCATACGACCCTTCCACGGGTTATAATTGTGGTTTATAACTCTACCATGAAGGTTAAACATGGTATCTGTCCCGATATGATACTCTGACATGATGACAATGAGGTCTCAGATTTTGATATGCTAAACGATTTTACTTTTGAATAAGAATGTTTATGAAAGTTTCATTCTGATATTTTGATAATATACTTTGATAATGCATTCTAAAAACTAACATCTGATTTGACATTCTGAAAGTAAATGTTATGTTATGCATTCCGAATTCTGTAAATGCTCATGTTTACATATTAGTATATGTTCTTTGCTTGTTGAGTTGTTGATAACTCACCCTTTTATCTTCACAAATATATTTCAGATAATTTTGATGCCTCAGTTGGAAGCCAAGAGTAGGAGGTGTTAGCAAGGTTTGATGATTGTAGAGGAATAAGTGCCAAATGGTACAAGTATCTATTGGAGAGTCTTATTTAGTAGGTTTATGATTTTATGTTATTTTGGTATTTTGAGTCATTAATATTTTTGAGTCTTTGTGAAGTTTTTAAATTATTTCATTGAGGTATTTCTTTGGTGTCCTGGTGGAGGAACATATATATTTTTGGTTTGAAAAAATGAATTTGTATTTTACGAAAAATTTAGAGTATATAAATATATTATGGGAGATGGTCTTAGGTTACAAGAGCTAACTCTCTGGACCTCTAGGAATGGGGCGTTACAAGAGATTTCTAATTTAATAAATCAACTAAATAAATAATAAAGCCTCGAACTAAATCCAACCACTTTATCTAAGCTTGGCCCACCTGTTTGTACTGATCATCCTCACTTGGGTGGTTAAAAACATAAAATAAAGACTACAATGAGTCGAAGACTCAGTATGAAATCCGTAATGCCTGTCCTTGTGGTGGGACTAGAAAATAGTTTTGGAAAAACAGAAGGGAATACTGACCCTTTTAAGACTTTTTTTTATTTCCTTCCTAGGATATAAAAGATTCTATATTTTAAAAATAAAAACATGCTTTATAAATTAAAAGAGAGTTACAGTGGAAATCATCAAATTAAATAAAAAAGGCCTTTTACAAAACTTGACTTTTATACATGTCATAAAAATAGACCTAGGCTTCTATCACTCTTCCCCTTGAGCCATGTTCTGATGCTTCATACTTATTTTGTTCTTGAGAGGTGGGGAGGGACATTTATAAAAATAAAATGAGTCGAATACTCAGTAAGTATTATTTCAAACTGTAAAATATACTAATATAGGGTTTCATTCATGCATTCATCATTCTTCTACATACTTTACGTAAGATATTCACTTCCTTTGAAAACATTACAAGGTGAGATTTTTCTTTAAAAATGTTTTCTTTTCTCATATAACTTTCCCCAAACCTTGTACATCCTTCATAAAGAGTTAAATGATTACACACAACATGCAATTTAACTGTTATCACTTTTCTTCTGGCTGGTGCATACTGTTACGCCCCATATGTTAGGGTTAGCGGTCTTTTGGACCCGAATTTTGGCCATGGTCATAGGTTGGCAATCCATTTATAGTCGGGATAGCACTAGGTGCACTACCAGTACTACTTACCCTGCATTGCAATTTGTCCAATCCATTGGTACCATCATTCATTCATTCTGTCATGACCATTATGTATTTTCATATATTAAAACATTCATTTCCTTTCCTTTCCTTTCATTCATTCATTTCAGTCTTTTCATTTTCATTCATTTCATTCATCAATCCATTTCATTTCATAAAAATCATTTAAAAGCATAAGCATAAACATCATCAGTAAACATCATTTCATAGCATCGTTTAAATTTCAGTTCATAGCATCATTTAAATACACTTTCATAGAGTCATTTAAATACACTTTCATCGCATCATTTAAACATTATTTAAAAGTATCAAGCATAAATCTGAACATTTCATTTCATGGAAAATAAAGACAATAACTATTACATAAAACATCAATTCGCATACATACAATTATTACTTTGGGTGCATAAATAGGGGCAGCCAAAGAAGGCCTTTACATACATATACCTTTAAAACATTAATACTTAGTATACTTTCATAAAATATCATTTCATTTCATAAAGGATTATAAAGAGAAACATTCATTTTCCATTTTCATATAATTAGAAAATTCTAAAAGAGTATGAATATAATACTTACCTAGACTCCATGCTAAATACATTTCATGCAGTTCATTCATGTGCATGTCAGATTGCAATCTGCATTCATACATAACCTTAACATCATTTCATTTTCAAGTACATATGTAACTTAAACTTAGAACTTACATAATACCACTATTTACTCAAACTTCCTTCACTTAGACGTACTCTATCATCCAAGTTCATCCTCTATGCTTTTCTTTATTACTTTTCACTAAACTCTCAAACCCATAGCTTGGGACCCACTTGAGGTAGTCACCTTCCAACACATTGCATTCTACTTCAAGTTCTTATCTTTTAAAGTGAACCTCCATTATTTACTTTAAAGGTTAAAATGATTATCACCGTCATCATATTCTTTCTACCAAACCATCCATTTTGATGAATAACTTGAACCAACCAAGTTATACAACTCAACCCTAGTCAATATATACATTTCTTCTTCCATTCATGCATAATCTAATCAACACTTCATCACAATCCAAACCAAGAATAATAGACAATTTTAAATCAACCTTGAGGCTTAAATATCGTGTACTCATACTTATGACAGACTATCCATTATATATGGTAAATCTATTTGGCATATGTGGCCAACCAAACTACACATGTACTCTACCCCTTTTACCACCTAACATCAACATATAATTCACTAAAACACCATCTTGTATAAACAATCTCCATACACTTGACACTAACCTCCAACTCAAACCCTTACAATCATCACCCTTAACAGTCTTCCCTAACCTTCACAATCCCAACACTTCACTTGACATCATGCCACTTCACAAACTAGACAACTATCCCAACACTTTACACAATTCCAAACCACTTCCAAACTGCACTGTGATCTCATCACTTCACATGGCATCTGACCACTGCACAACTAACCAATCACCCCATTCTTCTCATAGCACAACTCTACATTTAACCCCCATCACTTCAAACTACTCAATCACATCACAAACTACTCCACAACACCGTTCACAGTAATCCCAACATTTCATATCACCTATCAACAGAACATCCACAACTATACAACCAACCCAACACTTCGTAACATACAACCACATCACAACTACACCACAACCACGGTCCACGTTTCACAACACAACACACTTCGTAACAACAGAACACACTTCACATTAATGACCATCACTTCACAACTACATCACACAACGCATCACATCACAACAACAACACAGTTCACAATTCACAACACCATCAAACTTCAATCATAATAAACTATTGAGAAAAATTAATAGGAATTATAGCATGCGTTGGGGCTAACTCGTTGTGTTGCTTTCTGTCCAGCAAGGTCTCGTGGCTTCAAAAGCCACTGGTTTGGGTGGTGACTACCCCTTGGTGGTCACAACCATGACCTAAAACAAGGGCTATTTTGGAAGGCTGCAACTAAGGTTTCTCAAGTGAGTGGCGCAGTGGGGCACGGTGGTGGACCTCGAGGCAGCATGAGCTGGCTCAGCAGTGGTGGTCATGTGTGGTGGTGGAAAGGCTGCGTGGCTGTGGGTTGGGGGATATTGAGAGGGGTGAGATTCAGGAATGGGAGAGCTGGGTGTGCATTGGTGGACTCGGGGAGGGGAGGTGGTGGTTGATGTGACATCCCGATTTTTACGTGCTTTTTATTGAAGGGCTTTTTAATTAAATATTTGATTTTGAGCCTTTTAATTTAATTTAACGTGTTTTTGCTAGATTATTTTATGATTTTTAAATCAGGAATTATTTTAATGTGTTTTCATAATTTTAATTAGTATTCTGCAATTAAATTACTTTTTATTTTAAAGAATGTTATTGTTGGAGTTTAATATTTTACTTTAACTAGTTTTGAGTTTATATTGATTTATTTAATTTACTGTTTTAAAAATAATTATTTTGAGGATCAGTTGTGACCAAAAAGTTGTGAGGATTGGACCTCATTTCTTTTTCCCATCTTTTCTTTTCCTCTTTTCTTTTTCTCTTCTTTTTCCTTTCTTTCTTTTCTTTCCTCCTTATTTCTTTTTCCTCCCAACCCGTGCAGCTCCCTCTCTCATTTCTCTCTCTCCCCCAATGCCGTTCGGCCATCTCCTACCAGCCCGCCACCTTCGGCCATCCATGGCCCTCATCGCCCGGCCCAGTCGACTCCCCGGGCGCCGACGACCTTTCACCTTCGATCTTAGCTCCTCCTTCGTTGGCAATAGCCTTCTCGCAAGGTTTGAAGTGGCGCAGCCTTGTGTGCTCCAACGCTGTCGTTCGGCCACCATCTCTTCACCACTTCTTCCTCTACCTCCTAGCAACTCAAAGGACCTAACCCCAGCTTCGATCCGTCACTGGGGAACCCCATTGTTCACATCTCGGTTTTGATCTTTTTGGCCTTCCACCGCCATTTCGGCAGCCACCCACGGCCAACCGTCATTTCCACTAGCTTCACCACCTTCTATAGGCCCTACCCTACCGTTCCCTATCTTTCGTTTGACCTCGTTTGAATTTGGGTTTTCTGTGTATTTAGGTCACAGTGTTTTTACACTGCTACGTTGCCTTCCAGCTACATTTTGCACATCTATGATCCTCCTAAAATTACTTTATTGCGTTGTAAGTATTTCCCCAAAAGATTTTTGAAACTTAAGTATATTTTTGCACTAACCTGTTTTATAAATTGTGATTTGGTTATTTGGTTTGACTGTGTTGGTTATTGAAAAATTACTGATAACTGTTGGTTGTTGGTAATTGGTAGATTTTATGGCATTGTGCATGCATGTGTAGGTGTGTGTTTTGGAAACTGTGTTTAATGTGAAAAAGGCTTTTCGGGTGCGTGTGTATCACCCCCAAGTCGAGATGGGGTATTATCTCAATGAAGCTCCTCTGGGCACTCGGAAGTGGAATATACTGAGTGTGATCCCCTGGAGTTTTTGCCTGGGACTTGGACGGGATGGTAGCATTCTCGATCTGACTCCATGGCCCCTCGTACTGGTGGAGGTAAGAGCATGCTTTGGCTATGTACGCGGTGGGTGCGGAATTGAGTATCACTCGTTGTGCATCACTCGCATTGTCGTTACCTGTGGAGTGACGAAGGGAGTCAGAGTATGTGGATAGTCCCTAGGGGAGGCCATAGTGCATATGGTTAAAAATTGAAATTAATGGATTTATTCCTGGATTTTAGTTTTGTGTTAAATGATGATTTTTGGCGTGAGTGGAAAAATTATGATTTTCGAGAAATGGTATTTTTTCTCGGATTTTGCGCTTTGGTCATCGTGTGCATGCATATCGTTAGTTGTTTTAATATATTTATGTCTTGGAGCATTTTGGGTTTTACTTACCTGTGATACCATTTAATGGTACTGTAGATTTTGTTGATGTTGATGCAGATGCCGAGCTGAGAATTTGGCTCTGTCGGAGGAGTGATCTGGGATCACTCGTGCTATGTTCTTTTCAGCTCTTGTATTATTTTGGGATATTTGGTTAATGCTTTTAAATGCTTTGTATTTGGTTATTTGTATTAAACAAATTCTGGTACTAGTTAACTTATTTATTATCAGCTGCTTATTTTTACTATACGCTATTACTTATACGCACAGTTGGCACTTGTTGTTGGGATGCGTGACCCGTATTGTCATCATCCTGACGTTACGATTCCCGAGTTTTTTTTTTTATACGTGGGAGTCGGGACGTCACAAGTTGTAACACCCCGCTTAATTAACCCTTAGTACTCTATATTAGGCTTTTAATTGTGGGTTAATTACTTACATTAAGGTTGATAGTGAAATTAGCATTAATCTTGGTGCTTAGTGTTAATGAGTTAAGGATTAGAGAGGCAAGCCTATTAATAATTTTGGTGAGACTTTTTAGACTTTAGAGCATTCATAGTCCAAGCCTAAGAAAACTTTGAACCAAGCCTTAAGGAATTCAAGACTAGTTATGGCCCAACTATAAGGAAGGCATAAGGCCTTTGGGCCAAATTTGGTATAGAATAGACCCATGGCCCAATTAGGCCAAGTCAAACCTTTTCAAGCCCATCTTAATTGATATTGAGGTTTCTTTTCAACCCTAAAAATCTGGAAATAGGGCCTCTCTAATTCTAGCCCAAGAAGCCCTTAAGCTTGAACTCCTACACTTGGCTCTTTTAAAGCACACAAGGCCTAAAGCTATGATTGAGTTTATATCATCATTCAAGACTAAAGGCCGAATACACCATACCATTGGCTTCCTTAAGCCGAAATCATACCCGAAGTACCCAAATTAAGTTTTGAAAATTGGCTAAGGTCATTAACCATTATACTTGAGGCTAGTGCTTTTTAAGCCATGCTTTGAAGCTTAATCATGCTTAATCTTTTCTTAAACCTTTTAATTCAATTTTTTTTTAATTAATACTCCTTTAAACCATGATTAGACCATGTTAATATGCTAGATAAACCATCCCACATGTCATTAAGAAAAATGGCATAACAAGCTCAAACTATGCTTCAATCGGTTTTGTGCATTGCCCTTTGTAATGCTTGGATTGTTTTGCCCTTGGGCCCAACATTTTTGTGGTTTGCCCTCAAGGGTAATATGGTCCTTAAACATCTCATGAGACCCTCCCAAAATCAGTTTGAGCCTTGGACGAAATTATTTGCACAAACCAATTCCTTGAACCAAACTGGATGTACCTTGGTTTAGTTTGTGTTGTAACCGATTGAGTCAAGTTTGAACCAACCTTCTACCATGGTTTTCACCACCACCCCATGCCACCTCCTTCTCCACCCAATAACCAAGAAGCACTATAACCATCATGAAGGATTTTGACTCATTTTTTCTGCCCAAAATATCCAAAACCAAACTGATTTTCTGCCATCACAAAACCACCTCCATTCACCTGTTTTCAAGGATTGTTTGATGGTTTTTCTGCCACACAAATGATGCCCTACGACCAGACCTGCCTTCTAGGATAAATGTAGCAATTGTGGAGAGGAAATCATGGTGGTTTTGGGCCACTATTCCCCATGCACAAGCTGACCTAAGCTCATGCAAGCAAATCTGAAAATTTTTCAGATTTAAGCATCTCCCATTTCACCCCATCACCAAGCACCCAAGCCAACGCCCCTCACCCCTTGGCCCCTTATAAATACTTCGCTCCCTTTCTCATTCCACTCACACCATGACTCACTCAAAAAATGAGCAGCACAAAGGCTATCCCAAGTGCAGGAGTATGTCGCGTAATAATTAGGAATAAATTCCTAGATCGTCTCCTCAGGAAAAATGCTTAAAAATCAAACTCATGAAAATGGTGAAAATATTTACGATGAGAAAATAAAATTAAAGTGATGATATGTACAATGAATGTGGGAGTGCAATGGAAATGAAAATTTACTAGTCGTGGACTAGATTCATGTTTGTTGGTTTTGAGTGAACGATGAAAAGTAAGAAATTAAAATGCAAGACAGTAAATTAAAATTACTGAAAATTAAATAACTTAAATTTAAAGGAACAAGAAAATTAAAGAGCATAAATTTAAATTTTAGAAATTAAAAGTGCGAGGAATTTAAATGACATAAAATTTAAATTGCAGGAAATTAAAAGTGCGAGAAAATTAAATGACATAAAAATAAATTACAGAAAATTAAAAGTGCGAGTAAATTAAATGACATAAAAATAAATTGCAGGCGGGAGGTTGAAGATGACGAAAGCGACATGTCGTTTTTGTCTATTGACAAAACGACATGTCGTCTAGCAGACGAAAGTTTTGCATCCTAGTGAAAAACGACAAGTCGTTTAGCCAAACTGTAAAACAGAAAAAAAAAATAAAAAAAAAATAAAGTAAAATAAAAATTAGAAAAGCAAAAATAAATAATAATCACATAAAAAATAAAATTAGACAAATAAAAGAAAATAAAATAAAATTAGATAAAGAAACTAAAATAAATAAAATTAAACAAGAGATGAAAAATAAAATATTAAAAATGTGTTGTGCATGTGAAGAAATTATTGTTCAAATAAATCATAAGTTATAAAATCAAGCATAGACTATACTTTTAATCAATTTAATTCACAACTTGGATTTATGCCTCTTAATCAATTTTTTCATCTAAAACTAATGATAAAGTAATAAAACAATTAAGAATATATTGGTTTTAAATGTATAAAATATGCAATAATGCAGCTTAATTACACCACATCTCCAAGCATCCTCTTGAGTCTTGAGAGCATTTCCCCCTCTTAGATATTAAAAGAGTGCAAACCAAGTGAATTTTGGTGAGTTCTTGAGTGTTCTTGTGTAAGGCAGTCTAGAGTGCTTGGAAGGCCAGGAAATTTGTAAGTTTTCTTCCTTTTGATCTTAGATAGCATTTCAAGCTTTTTTTCCAAGTGTTGGTATGAAATTTGGTTGAGTTTTGAGAAGGTTATGATGCTTAATACAAAACCGGGTCAATTAAATGAAGGTTTGAATGATTGAATGTTTTAAATAGAAATTTAGCTATGGCATGTACTAAGCATGATTTTTATATGATCTATCATTATCCTAACATGATTATGGAAGGTTAAATTTGTGGTTAGAAGTATTCCATGATAGGCTTTAAATCTATCTTATTTTGATCTTTAAGCATGAATCGGTTTTAAGCATATTGGTAATTAAGGATTTCTTAGCTTTGATTAAGTGTTGGGATGAGCTTGATTACTCAAAGATTAGACTTAATAATATCCCTAAATATTTTAGTAATCATTACTGATTAAAGAAAATCCTATATGCATGTATTCAGAGGGATCAATAGTTGAAAATACACATAAGCATCAATTAGGATGCATGCCATGGGTTGGGACTAATTGGACAAGTTCCACTTTGAATTTTGAAAATCCAAGGATATAGATGGTTTTAGAATGCCAAAAATATGAAGTCCATCAAATTTGGTTACATTTAGAGTTCATTTGCAATTAGTGATAATTTAGGGCTTAAATATCAATTTTTGAAAGTCTAGGGGTATTCTTGTAAATATCTAATTTTTGAAGCCTTTGATTTTGACCCTATCCATAAGAGTATTAACCATAACTTAGTATACACATGATTTACATAGCTACAACACTAATTGTAATTTTTCCAGAAGTTTGTAAGTTGGCCTCTAACTTACACTTTGATAGATTATTTATGAATTATTGATAAATGCTCATTTCATACTTCAATTATCCTTTTTAGCATAAATTATCATGTTATATGATACATTGAGTGCATACCTACATGACATGTGACATTTTTATCATTTTTGCATATTACATTTATAAATGTCATTTTTACAAGAAAATTACTACATACGCACATGTCATGAGAAACATTTTCCAAAGCATAGCATGAAAAATCATTTTGTCACGACCCCAAAGGCCAGGATGGAGAATTATCCTGGTGGAACCTCTCTGTCCACTCTAGAGTGTTTAATAATGGAGTGGTAACCCCTGGATTGATGAAGAACAGTCAACAGACTTCGAATGGGTTCTTTTTAAAGAACGCCGGAGCGAAGTCAACATGTTATGGCACCTAACGCTGGTGGGTGTACACATTATGAATTTTATGATGTTATGTTATATTTACCAATGCTTTGAGAACGAGTCTATAGACAACGTAGTTTCAATATAAGTTGTACTACGGTCACCGGCAGGTACTCACAATGCATATAGGGAACTGTGACATTACCACACGTTATATTATTAATTAAGATAATGATGTAAGTCTATGATGATGAAAGTTTATGATGAAAGTTTTATAAAGAAGTTATGTTTTCTAAAAAGTGATGACGAAATTACTTACTGAGTAAAAACCCATGTCTCCATATTTTTTAAAGATTTTGAGGAATCTAAATGGAAAACATGTATACTGATTTTCTACGTCTCATGCATTGCATATTTATAATTTTTCATGCCTAATTTATCTTTGTGCTAGTTAGTTGTTTAACTTACTGAGATTTCGAGTAAATCTCACCCTTTTATGGGACCACTATCATTCCACTCGGAATGATAGAAGTTGAGTCAAGATTCGACCAGGAAGAGATGGATGGAGCACTGGATTTTCATGTTTGAGAAGGAGCCAAATTTTGTGAGGAAGTTAGATCTAATGTTGATGTTTGTAGCCCAAGTCCTTCATGCTTTAGAATGCATGAAGAGAATAATATGACTTTGTATATAAGTCTATGCTACATTGGTATTTTAAACATGATGATTTTCTAATGAAATTGTGATGTTTTTAGTTATTTTGGCATATCTTATATTTTAACCTTTTATTTTCGTTGCGATTATTGCATACTGCTAGTTGCATACTAGGATGTATTGCATATTAACTGTCATGAACGGGGGGTATGCAACCTTGTGTTGCATATCCTGACGCTCTAAGTCTCTGTTTCATCCCAAGCAGGGATTGGGGGCTTCACACAGGTGGTATCAGAGCAGTTCGGCTTTGGGCACTCGGGAGCAGAATATACTGAGTGTCATCCCCAGGGGCTGTTGCCTGGAACTTGGACGGTATGATAGCACTCTCGATCCGACTCCGTGGCCCCTTGTGCAGGTGGGGGTCAGAGGATGCTTGGCTATGTACGTGGTGCGTGTGGAACTGGGGATCACTCGTTGTGATTCACTCGCACGGTCGTTACCCGTGGAGTGACGAAAGGAGCCAGAGTATGTGGATGGTTCCTAGGGGAGGCCATGGTGCATACGGTTAAAAGTTAGAATTAATGGATTTATTCATAGATTTTAGTTTTGTGTCAAATAGTAATTTTTGGCGTGTGTGAAAAAATTGTGATCTTTGAGAAAAAAGTGTTTTTCTCGGGTTTTGCATTTTGGTCATCATGTGCATGCATAGCGTTAGTTATTTTAATATATTTATGTCTTGGAGCATTTTGGATTTTACTTACCTGTGGTACCATTTAATGGTACTGCATATTTTGTTAATGTTGATGCAGATACCGAGTTTGAGGATTTGGCTTTGCCGGACGAGTGATCTAGGATCACTCGTGTTATGTTCTTTTTAGCTTTTGTATTATTTTGGGATATTTGGTTTATGCTTTTAAATGCTTTGTATTTGGTTATTTGTATTAAACAAATTCTGGTACTAGTTGACTTATTTATTATCCGCTGCTCATTTTTACTATACACTGTTATTTATATACACACTTGGCACTTGTCGTTGGGATGCGTGACCCTTATTGTCATCATCCTGACGTCCCGATTCTAGAGTTTTTTTTTTTTTTTGTACGTGGGAGTCGGGGCGTCACCTTTGAGGCGACTACTCATGCCTCATGGGGCTAGTGGCATTGTAGTGGCGTTGGCAAGAGAAGGGTTGCACCCGTGGGTGGGGAAATAGAGAAGAGAGTGAGAGGAAGGCCTCGGGCTGGGCAATGAGGAACCTAGGGAGGCTTTGGTGGAGGCTCGGTGTTCTTGATGAGGCGTTGTAGCCGCAGTAGTTGCAAGCGGTGACACATGACATCAATATGGGGATCGAGTGGGATCTGAGAGGGAGAGAGAAATAGAGATGTGGGGTTGCTGGGCCAGTGGATGGAGGTGGCACTGGTCACGGGGCTCAACGGCAAGCTCGTCGGGCTACCCATAGTGGTGGCTGGTGGGACCATGGACTTGTTATGAACTTGGATGTAATATTGAATGCTGTAGTGATAGTATGAAAATGGTAGAGTGAACATAGGATGAAGATGAAGGAAAATACATAAAGAATGGATTAATCATGCTGGAATTTCTTCGAGGGAATTCCTTCCTCCAACAATTCAACATACTCAGGTTTTAGATGCCATTTCCCTCATCCTTTCCTTCCCATATATGCCACTCATAACAAACTAAAACAAAAGATAAAATAAGCCTTGTAGTAGCAACTGTAAATGATAGTAAATAAAAGATAGAAACACACTGTTTGGTTTATAAGTACCAAACGTTGTGTTTTACAAAGGAACAGACACAAGCCTAAAACTAAGCACTCCAGAAGCTTCCTCTTCTCACCTCGCATATCCTTCTTCTTTAAGCTTTGCATTTTACTTCTCCTTAATAGTGTCGTTTAGAGTTCACTCCTTTACTTCAACACCTATAGCTTCAATTCTAATTTATCTCCCAGTTCTTTGACTTCCAGTTCGTCCTTTTTTCTCTATGGCTCCTAACAAGAAGCCGAGGGAGGCGGGAGAGAGGGGCTATGGGTGTGGGCTTCAGGGAGGAGAGAGGGAGATCTGTGGGATTAAGGGTGATTGGATGTGGAGGGGATGGCCAGTGACATCGTGAGGTGGTCAACGGTGGCAACGGTGGGTGGCTGTGGTGGAGGCGTGAGGGAGAAAAGGAATCGGGGAGAGAGAGACGACGTGGCTGGAGGGAGGGGGGAGAGAGAGGGAAGAGGGAAAATAGGGGAAAAATTAGGGTTTTGGGATTTAATCCCAACTGTTCATTTAGGGGTCCCCAAATTGATCTAATGATGGGAATTAAACATTGAAAATAAACTAACTAAAAATAGGAATTAAAATAGAAATACCATATGATTAATTTAAAATCTAACTTTAATTCTAAACTTATAATCTTTCATCATAAAATAAACGTTGAAGTCTACTACATATATTTAAGAGAAATAAAATTATCTAAATAAGTAGAGTTTTTAACATAAAATAATATTCTCAAAGAAATAAAATCATTTAAGTAAAATGACTTTCTAAAACTATCTTATTTTTTAGGGCTCCAAAATATGAAGATGCTTACTTTAAAATTAGGTTTGGTTCAATAACACTAAAACTACCCCATTTAAAATAATTTTGGACGTTTAAAATATTTCAAAGATTTTAGAATACTCGGCTCGCTTTAAAATTGACCTGCTAATTTAAAACACGACTTCATGATTTAAAATGCAAATGCGAGACTTGTGACCAATCGAGAGAAAAGGAGCGATTGGTCACACTCTCCCCTCCTTCTAAAATTTTCGTCCTCGAAATTTGCTTACACTCAATACGAATCCGTTCATGCTCGTCTTCACATCGTCTCCATGCCTTTGTACAGGTTCATTGATTCAATCACTCCTTGCATAGCATCTTGCATCCTTGCATCTTGTCAATGAAGGATTGACACGCTCAAGTCGTTTCCAAGTAGTTACTCCAATCCATCGTGTAGCACTTGTACCTTTGATACAACATCCTTACTAACAAAGCTTGAAGTTACCTTCTCATCCTCCATCTCGATTCTAGCTTAACTCGTGGCCATCCTTGCACTTCGTGACTAATACAGTCCATCTATCGTTTCTAGTTCATTCCTCGCATAAATATGTAACTACTTCTATGCATTCCTAGCATTCCTTCATTCAGTCCTTCTCTTCTAGCTACGTCCATTCTCTATCACTTTCTTCATTTCATGCACTTAACATAACTTCTCTTAGTAGGCGCCATTTTCACATGCATGCATTGACTATGTCATACTATAAATATTGTAACATTAAAACATATACCTTTCCATAAACTTATTGTAGGACAAATCATACCTTGGGAGACTTCAGCTTAGATTTTTCCTTTACTTTTAGTTCTATTTTCAAAAGTTTTATTTCTTTGTAAAACCTGTCTCTTTTATTTTTGAAAAATCTATAGAATCTTTCATAACGCTCTAATACCACCCTGTAATGCCCGCCCTTGTGGTGGGAGTTTAGAAAATAGTTTTGGAAAAAGAGATAGGAATTACTGACCCTTTTAAAGCCTTTTCTTTTCCTTCCCAAGATATAAAAGATTCTATGTTTTAAAAATAACAACATGCTTTATAAATTAAAAGAGAGTTACAGTGGAAATTAGCAAATTAAATAAAAATGCCTTTTACAAAACTTGACTTTCATACATATCATAAAAATATACCTAGGCTTTTGTCACTCTTCCCCTTGGACTATGTCAATCTTGACACTTCTTACTCATGTTGTTCCTGAGAAGGGGGGGAGAGACATACATAAAAATAAAATGAGTTAAATACTCAGTAAGCATTACTTCATACTGTAAAAATATACTAACATAGGTTTTCATTCATGCATTCATCATTCCTCTACATACTTTACATAAGACATTCACCTTCTTTGAAAACATTACAAGGTAGAGTTTTTCTTTAAAACAATTTTCGTTTCTCATAAAACATTTCCCTAACCCTAACACACGGGGCGTGACAATGTGTATCGGCCAGAGGAAAAGTGATAACAGTTAGATTGAATGTTGTGTAATCATTTAGCTCTTTATGAAGGATGTAGAAGGCGTACACTCTAGCCTACACTATCTGCCACTAATTCACTCTTCCACCGCCCTGTCCTGTACAATTTCTGTAACAGCCCGCTAGAAATTTATTGGTAGAATTTCTATAGGTTTTAGGAATCTCATGAAAATACCGTAAGTTTTCATGATTCGACCAGTCGCGTAGGTTTTAGTCCGTCAGCATAGCCACAGTTATCACTCACTATAGAAGTGAAATTTTATTTATTTGATTTAGTCAGAACTGTCAATTTGAGTTATGGTCTGTGAAATTAGATTCATTTGATTATTTTGGATTTTATGGTACAATAATCTCATTTTCAGTTTTTCGGACAAAACGCTTATTCGAAAATGCATTTTGATTATTTTGAGGCACTTTGGGATTGAATTTCAATAAAAAAATTGCACAGTTAGGTTTGTATGAATATCTAGTATTTTACAGTGTAAAGTTTATGTTTCACTTTCCTGGAGTGAATAGTAACCTCTATAATAGCATTTTGTGCAGTGTTTTCAAAATCACAGTGTGGAATGTCCAAATTAGGTTAGAGAATTTTTATTTGGACACTTGGCAGGATCTTAGCCATACTTGATGAAATAGTATTAGACACTTGACAGGATCTTAGCCACACTTGATGAAATAGTATTGGACACTTTATACAAAGAGGAACAATGAGATGAATTGTGAAGGAATCAAAGTGTGAGATCATGCTACTTAACCAAAGTCTTGTGTTCCACCTGTTCAACCAAATTGTGCCAAACCAAAGATTCAACCCTAGCGAAACCTTAAATAGTTGGAATCCAATTGAAACCCCAAAAAGTTGGTTGAAACTGAAACCCTAAACGGTTTCCTCATGCCCTAAAGTTGGCCTCCAAACCCTATTTGATCCAATTTCTAGCATTGTGTTTAATCATTTGATTAAATTAATTTCACATACTATTAATTTCTCAAATTCATGTTATGACATCATTATCCAGCCCTTTAAATGTTAGATTTTTTATTGGACCAAGAAAAATTGAATTTGGGCTTGATAGCATCTTAAACTCTCTCTAAACCACAAATTGAAGTCCACTTAGTTAGGGTCCTCCAAGAACCACGAATTTGGTCACCTTGGCAACACTTCTTGAAGAATTTTCGTCCCCTACATGGCAAGCCATCCACTAACCTTGGCTGCACCCAATAGTGTTGTGATGTGAGTGGGGAAATCAACCTCATCACCTTCCATACCATACGACAGTAGTAGGCAGTTTTTGCCTCTCACTATTTTTCACTTTATGTGATATATGCACCTCCAATCAAAGGTCATTCAAGCCCATACCTCCCCCATCCAGAAGTCTAAAGTTGTCCAAGACACACTTCACTCCATTTCATAACTTCTTCACCCCGTTCTTAGGGACAAACCCAAAAGAGCTCTCTCGGGCAGTTTTTTGAGTCATTTTATGTGGAACTTTTAGACCATTTTTAAGTACTTTATCACAATGATGCCTTCATGAAAGTTGTTTGTATCTGAGTTTTGTTTCCATAGATATCTTATTTGTGTCATTTAGTGGCCCATTTGGCCAGTCAAAAGTTATTTTAACCATGGAAAGGTCATTTTGGGTGTTAAACTGGGGAGTGTATTATATTTTGGAGTTTTTGACCAAGCAAATGGACATGTCTTGGTTCAAAGATTTTATGGGGTGCCATTAACATGTGTTTATGAATGTTCATTGAAGATTTATTGCATGACTAAAACTTTTAATGAAATATCTTCTTAGATATAGAAACTTAGAAACTGGAAGTGAAAAAATAGTTTCTTTTTTGTGAAAGTTTGAATATTTCGTGGTTTAATTTTACTCCAATGGCTTTGATATTTTTATTTATAATCCTAAGCTACTTATATTAATGTTATGATGTTTCTTTGAAGATATTTGGTATTATTTTCAAATATATGATTTTTGTATACAAGAGGATTTCGGTTAAACCTAAGATTTGATGTTTTTGGGTTAAATTCATGTTTTATTGATTTTTAGCCTTGTGATTTTAAGTTTGATGGTTGGATATTCTTTATGACACATTTTTAAACCATGTGATGTTTTATTTTGAAGATATCATATTTTTAAGACATGGATCAAGAGATTGATCAAAGCTAGTTAAGGAAAAGTTTCTATTTTTGGACCAAGTGTAGAACCGAAAACTTCAAGTGTTATTTTGTGATTTTTAGTGACTTTTGTTTGGTGATTTAAAATATGGTTTTTCTTAGGATGATGTTATGAATATGTTAGGAGTAAGATTTGAATTCTTTCTAATTGTTGGAGATGTTTTGAATAAAGTCAAAGCTTGTGATTCAAGGGTTTCTTTTTGGTTAAAACGTTTGGTGGTTATGATTAACATTTCTTTTTATTGGATGTTTAAGTATGCTTTTAACTTAGGATAGGAAGATCTTTGTTGCAAAATTTCAGTTTAATCATGAGTTTTGAATTTGAAAGAATTGCAATATAAATAAAGGGAAATAGCCTATATAAGTTTTGGCTCCTATAGAGTTTTCATGGTTGTATTTAGTTTTAAATTTTTCTAAATTGATATTTGAGTTTAAGAAAACATTTACATGAGATATATAAATTTTGGTTATTTTTAGAGTTAGGATGCAAAATCCTTAAATTAGGAGTAAAATGATCATTTTTCCACATGTAGAGAGTAAAATGATAATTTTATTATATGTTAATACTTTTCCATATTTCTAATTGTTATTAATTAAGTTCTAAATTTTAAAAATAACTACTTTCAGTTCCTCATGATCGCGCTTGAGTTTGTGTTTAGAAACGTGAAAATCGAAGTAAGTTAGATTTTAACTTACTATCAATTTAATGTGTATGGATAGGTGGTGGGTCCTAACTAGTAGGTCACTTGAGCACTCCAGGCACTAACGTCGATAGAACCACTTTGGTTCTTGTGGGGTCCACAGTGAGTGTAGCACATGAGGTATGGGGTCCACATTGAGTTTGGCACATAAAACGCACTCACAGCTGGTGCAGATGCCTGTATTGTGATGCGGTAATTGGCAAGGACATATGGTTCTAGGGGACCTATGTAGCACCCAAGTAGTTGAGTTTAATCAGTTAAAGAACAAGATTCCAAGTTCATGTTAAGTCAAGTGTCAGATCAAGTTCATATCAAATCATGTCTCAATTTAAGTCCAGTTCAATTTAAGCAAGTTAAGTTCAGTTCACGCTTTAGTTTAAGTTATCTCAGTTATGTTATGTTGTATGTCAAGTTATGCTATGATTACTTATGACTTTGATTATGCATTCATGTTTTTACTACCATGCATGCATCATTAACTTGTGTTGAGGTTTTCTGTTAACTTGCTGAAATTTGTAATAAAATCTCATTATTGTAGTCCCAACTACCATTTCTCCTCAAATGGTAGATCTTGTTATAGGATTCGAAGGAGAACCAGGATTTCACCAACTAGACATGGTCGATTGGGTGATAGTGCGGCGTCAATATTAATATAGTAGTTAACTTAAGTTACTACTTGTATTATGGAGTTGCATCTCCAGTACTTTTTTGATTATAGCAATTTTAAACTAGCGTTATGATCTCATTTGTTTAGTATGTCCTTTTGTATGAAGTATGTTTTAAGTATTTGAGATATTTTCAGTTTGGTGCATAGTATTGCTAAAGAAAAAAATTTATTTGCTGTGAATATTGCATAATACTAGATGCATGTTAGGAACATTGCACCTTTAATTGTCATGAACAGGGGCAGGTAACCTTGTATTATATGTCCTGATGCCTCAGATGTCCATCCGATCCCAAGAGAAAATCTGGGGGTGTCACAATTTCCTTAAGCAGCATTAGGGAACTCGCAAGCAAAATGCCCTGTCTGACCACACTTGAAGCATTGGGTCCCACCCTAATAATAGCCACCTTCATGGGATTAGTTGCACCTTCCACAAACTGGGGCGTTACCCCCCATGCACATACAAGTTGGGGCCTATGGCCTGGCCCCTGACCTGTATACAAATTTCTGAGGTGACCCCGAGTTGCTTCCTTCTTCTACAAAGCTCCTCCTCTTTTGGCCCATCGGAGAGTGTATAGGACCACCAAATTCCCGCTCTGCTATAAGGCCACCTCAACCAAACTCTGAAAAGTCAGAATTTGTAGACAAGCAACTTGCCTGCAGATCTCCTAATGCAATCCCTCCTAGAAGCACTCAGTACACATCTCTTCAATAGCGATGAGATTCGTTGCAAACTTCCAGAGCTCTATAAACTTTTGGGCATATTGCTTCACTGTCCTGTCTCATGGCGTAGTTCTCATCACCTTGCGGTAGCTCATCCTTGAGAGCTTGGCGAAAAGTTTCGTCAGGCAGCATCCTAGGTTGCACCATCTTTGATTGAGCTGCATAATTGCATATTTTATCTATATAAAACCAATAATTTTTAATTGTTTTATTATTTTATCATTGGTTTTAGATGGATAAATTGATTAAGAGGCATAAATCTAAGTTGTGAATTAAATTGATTAAAAGCATAGTTTATGCTTGATTTTATAACTTGTGATTTATTTGGACAATAATTTCTCATGCACAACACACTCTTAATTATTTTATTTATTTTTATTTAAATTATATATATATATATAATACGCAAAATACCAAATAAACATAAAAAAAATGATGATTTTTTTTTTATTGATATATATATATATATGAATATGCAGACTACAAAGTTAAAAAAGCCCAAACGCCACAACCGAAGCTCCCTTCCTCCATGCACTCGTTCGGACCATGCACCACCGCCCACAGCTCTTCTCAGTCACCTACGGCACAGCAGCATTCCTCCACCTCCATGCAGTTGTTGCCAGTGATCCACTTCCACGAAGTAGCAACGCTGCATGCTTGCGAACGGCGAAACAGAAAAAAAATAAAGAAGGAACGTGCATGATGCACGCGGGAGACAGAGAGGTGAGCTCGCCCTTCTCCTGTGCAGCACAGTGAACCGTGCAGCTGCAGCTCCTCCACACGCCACCGTGGGCCGTCCTCCGCCCACCTGAAGCCACCACTAGCACCAGACGACGCCGGCGACCAAGTCTCCGCCGCCCAGTCAAGCCCAAACGCCACAACCGAAGCTCCCTTCCTCCATGCACTCGTTCGGACCATGCACCACCGCCCACAGCTCTTCTCAGTCACCTACGGCACAGCAGCATTCCACTTGATTGACACACACTCCATTTCTATCGATTTGAGCATTTTGGTGGTGTAGTTGAGCGGGATTATTTTATGAAGATTTATTTTCAACCCTGAGCATAGAACATAATTCCTGATGCATCAATCTTCCTGCCAAACCACAACCCTTAACCTCGTTCTTGAACTCAAAGAAAAGAAAATTCCAAGATTAAAGCCTACATTTCTGGTATTGCACCTAGGTGATGTGTGGTTTTACCCAAAGTCGAACCACTCTGATACCACCTGTGGCGTCCTAGACCCCCATGTGTGATTTGGTGGAAGTTCTGACATTGGGATAATGACCACATGGATCATACACTCCATCGCCATGTGCAAGTGTATGCAAACATGCAAGATGTGTACAACATAAATAACGCAACAGAAAAATATAAGACAGTCTAATACTAAATACCAGAAAGTTTAAAAGGAGACAACCCAAAACAAAGTCTTCTAAGAGGTTAATATAGTTATCCAGCTGAAATAAAGGAAAGGAAAACAAAAGTCCAACAAAAAATAACATGAAAAGCCTCAAGCCTTCACTCCATAAGTGGGGTTGGTCCCTCCTGCTCATACCCTTTCTCTGCATCAAAGTCTATGATTCCATGAAATGGAACCGTAGGTAGGAATACCACAGTGAGATTCCACAATCTCAATAAATCTATCTGCAGAACAATAACCAAGAGATTCAAGCATGAAATTATACAAGCAAATATGTTCAACAGTTATGAAAGCAATGACCCCAAAAATATTCATTTTTACCACCTTCCAAAAACTCAATACTTATAACCACTCACACCAAAAACCCTTTTGTACCCAAACACAACCATTTGTATTGTGTACACCATGGTCTCCCCTCGAGACCACCTGCACACCCTAGCTCCCTTCATCACCCCACGGGTAACAACCGTGCGTGTGACTTCATTACGAGTGATGTCCAGCTCTGCGCCTTGCGTGTAACATGATCAAGCATCTTCTAGCCGTCGCTAGCAGAGGGGTTCCAGAGTCGTACCAAGAGTGGTACGTCTTGGCTGAGCTAAATAAAGCTCAGGGATCACCCAGGGGGCGTCACTTAGTTTTACACACTCCAGAGTGACTAGAGGAGATCCACCAAGATAATACCCCATTTCGGCTTGGGGTTGTGACACGCACGTACCCACACAAAATATATTTACCAAAAATTCAATTTTCAGATTATGCAGCATAACATAGAACATATCACAATTTGAATAAATCATGGTAGATATTAGTAATAGTAATATGCAAATGCATGATAGACAATTTATTGGATGATATGGCATAGCATACAATGGTCACATACAACAACACATTAGTCACAAATCCACAATTTCACAAACCCCAACTACATGTAGTTCCCAACCTCCATCAGGCCCTTGGCCCAAATTCCAACAACAACTATGTCAAAAATTCCCAACACTTCCCCGGGCCCAAGGCCTTATCAACACAACATGATAACGACAAAGTTAGCGATAGATTTCATGCTAGAATTTCAAGAGTCGCGTTGGAGAATTACTTACAACGAGGAAGGCAAATGATCTAGATGATCCCGCGTGATGGTTTACAGTGTCTCGTGATTGAACGAGTGCGCATGTTGTTGCGCAGACAGACAAAGTTGGTTAGATCAAAACACAGAATAATGATTAAAAAAAATACGAAACAAGGGTAGATATCTTATTGAGGTTGCACCAAGAGTGACAGAGCAGCAGCAGGGCAGTAGTGGAGCAAGGTGGCAGAGGTGGATCTAGCAAACAAAGGGCTATTGGTGGGGTTTCTCTCAAAGGGGTGGCATATTAGGAATGCTAGTAGGTGGAGGAGAGGGTTTTCCATGGCAGGGTGTGGCAGAGCGACCCCAAAGGGGGATTTTGACCTTGTGTTGGCATGAATTAGAGGGGGAAAAAGTCTAGCTGAGGGACAACGGGTCCGATGACCATTGTGAGGCTGTTGGAAATGGGGTGGCCCACGGCGACATTAGAGCAAAATTGGCCTTAAGGGCTTCGGAATGCAGATCAAAGGGTGGGGAAACACTAGAACACGATTTTGAGACCAGAGGAAGCCGATTGAGGGCTGGTTTGAGGGATGAGGAGCTTGGCCTATTTATAGGCTAGGGGGTGGTTCTCGGCAATCGCAATTGTGATTTCGATTGGGGGCAGGGGACGACGTGAGCTCAGCGAGTAATGCATGCATGGCGCGTGATGAGGGGTGGGTAGCAGCGGTGAGCAGCTACCATGGCCTCAATGGTTGCAGCTTCTAAAAGCGTGGGTTGGGCAAGATGCACAGTGGAGCAGACAAAGGGGAGGGCTCTGACCGGCTTGGATTCGAGGTGATGGTTGTAAGGTGCGGCGCTGTAGGTCATGGGGTGGCTCACGAGTCTGCAAGTGGGAGGAGGAAGAAGAAAAGAAAAAAATAAAAAGAAAGAAAGGAGAAGAGAAACTGTGCAGCGCCAAGGGGAAGAAAGAGAAACTTTAGGGTTTTAACCTTAAGACAAAACGACGCCGTTCTAGGGAGGGGTGAAAAACTTACCAGCAACCAACCAAATGGTGTCGTTTTGATGAGGAGGTTGGGCGTCCCTGCTAGCACACAGGTTGGGCCTATTTTCTTTCCTTCACAAGCCTAGTTTTGGCCCACAACAACCTAAGAAAGAAAAATAACCTACAAACAAACACTTGGGCTTAGAATTCCCTTAAAGAAAAGAATAAAACACAATATAATAAAATAAAATAAAATAAAACACACTAAGTTTTTTGCGGTCTCACACCATAGTTAACACATTGGGAAGCTCTCGTTTATTTGTCTCGATTTCTAAAAGGCCGAAGCCTGAATGGTTTTAGGGTACTCCAATTCCATTGTCATGATATAGAAGAAATGTAGAAATATTTAAGACATGAATATATGAGTTTCTGAGTGAGAAATACTTTAGCCACAAATTTATTATACAAAAGTAAACCCACTAACTAACGTGGCTTGATGTGGTAAGTCAGATGGTAAAATTAATTTTATTGTAAAATAGATTTAATAGATCCCATGAAATCATACCAGTTTGTAAGTTTACTTCCGTGTAATCTCTTTATGTCTATTGTTATGGACATGTCCGCCACCACCTTACGACTACTTGCAACTGAAGAGTAAGACAGCTTGGGGGGTTTGAGGAAACGCCTATGATGCCTAAGTCAGTGATTGAGAATTAAATCTTTAATACTAGAAAGTCAAATCCCTTTCACATACCTGGTTCTCCCCTTATATAGAGCTTTCTGAACCGTCCTCGTTCTTTGGGTGATAACGGTTATCCATTATTCAAATCTAAATATAGAAATGAAGGATCATCCTTTAGTGAATTCAAATGATAACCGCTTTTATCCTCTACCACCGTTGGGTGGTTACCTAGTTGGTATTGGCAGTGGGCTGGGCCCTCTCGGTATTGATTGGGTTTTTTTAGTAATGGGGCAAACTTCAGGCATGAACAAAGGCCCAGGCCCATGTTGCGCTACCCGGTCAAGATGTCCTCTCTAGTTACCCTGTGAATTCTCATTATGCGTAGTGTGATGGGACTTGAATTTGTGCGCCATTTCATTTTTGGAGGTGTGTGTCAGGGTTCCGTTTTGCCTCCACTTCCTTTGTACATCAACCATAAACTCACCTCAATCCTATTTAATGCTCTTTGGGGTCTTGTTTTCCCTCCTCTTTTAAACTTCTTTCTCTTTCATGTTTTTGCTTAGCTCTTTGAGTTCTTGCTTATCATTCTGGGCAATCTTTCCCCATTTTCTCTCGTGACTTTTCTCCTTCATTCATAGTTTCTTCTTCTTCGAAAGGCAAGGCCATGGTTCTACTCGCAACCCTTCACCACCCCGGGACTCCTCTCCTCGAAGTGTCATTGCTCCTCTGGCATCTATATTCTCGGGTTCTTGATGGTCTTCAACTATTTCTTCTCGCGAACTGGAGAACGCTCGAAACAACTTCAATATTCCTGATTATGTTGGTTTGAAGGTACCCACTCCAAACCAGTAAGCTGTTGATGTGAAAGGTATGACCGTTTTTGTTGCCTTTTATTTTTCCGTGTTTACAATGGGGCTTTGATTGCCCTTTGTGTGACCAATTTGTGACGTGTTAGACGTCTTAGGGGTCGCCCCCGCTCAATTGGGGCCCAACGCATGGAGAATTTTGATGGCTTGTTGTGTTCTATGGCAAAGGGTACTGGAACCCGTGGGCAATGAATTCCCTGACCTAACAGCCCGTGAATTTTTGTCCCTACATGGGTTTAGGTATTTGGAGGGGAACCTCTGTAGTTTTAGATCTCGTAGCAAACTGGTTGAATTAGAGTGCAATTATTCTTATGCAAAAGATTGGACCAACAAATGTTTCTTGCTTTTTGGCTTGGGTTGGGAATTTCCTATTGATGAAGCTTCTAGTCAGGAATTTCCTATTAGGGCCTGTTGGTCCCCTAGTCCCAATGTGGATGCTTTTGAGATTAATCTTTCCCTACATGAGGAGGCCCGTGTGAAGTTTGTAGATGCTTTGGCCCAAGCTCATTCCAATTTTATGCTTTTTGGATGTGCTTTTGACTCCCTACAATATTGAGAAGTTTCTGATGGTTCCCAGTCAGGGTCATATGTCGGGACGTGAGTTTTTGGGTGCCCCCCCTTCAGCGGGTGATTTAAAGAGGAAAAGCCGCCTTGGTGTAAATGGGCCAAAGAAGTGTGACTCGTTCAAGAGGGCTTCTGTTTAAAGAGGTCAAGAGGGCTTCTATTTCACCTCATTCCGATGAGTCCATCTCATCAAAGTGTGACTCTTTGCCTCCTCTTGCATCGAGTGGAGGTCTTAAGTTGGCTCCTCTTCAGAAGTAATCGAGCGAAATGGTGTCTCAGGTAAGTGGAGGTGTTAAATTATCTCCTTCTCAAGCGAAACTGAGTGAAATGACATCCTGGGCGAGTGGGAGCACCAAGTTGGTGGCTCCTTGAGAAAAACTGAGTAAGTGACTACTTTTGTTGTGCCCTCAACTCTTTTCTTGGATGATGTGATGGCTTTAGCTAAATAAGACCTTGAGACCATAATTGCAGCGGAGGCTACCGCTGAGGCTGCTGCTCGGCCTTCAACAACATCGGCGGCTAACTTGCCAAAGGAAGGCGACGTCATCCCTTTGGAGGATGACTTCGTCATTTTGAGTCCCGACTTGCTTATGGCGCCTTCCTCTACTCAAGCAAACTTCCAATCCTTCGAGGCTCCTCTGCTTACGTTGCCTTTGTCCCCGCCTGCCACTACTTGGTCCCTTGACGTTCCTGCAGAATCTCCATGGTTGGAACATGTCGAGGATGGACATGTCGATGAGGAAACAACAAAAGCTTTTGGTTTGCCTCTTGCTTTGACAATTTCTGGTGGAGTTACTCCCGACTTGACTTTTGTATTCCCAGCACTTTCTCTTGCTAGTGGGAGCAAGGTTTTGATCCTTTCTTCTCCCTTTAGTATTTCTCTTAGGGGAGAGGGCGAGCCATCCTTGATTATTCCTAAGGAGGACCTTCAAGTTAATTAGGCATCACCTCATCAGGATGAAGCTGAAGTGTGTTTGAGTCCTCATGTTGATGCACTTGCTAGCATTCCTTCTATCATTCCTCCTGGATAGGTCGAGGGAGCTTCTCCTCGGGGACTTTTTGTCAACCACCCTTTTCAAGCCTTAAATCTAAGAGGATCTTCTAGCCCTCATTTTTCAGGCTCTTCGCCATGCTCACATGCTCGCTGTGAAAAGGCTTTTAACATCGTCGTTCAACATCTTTGAAATATTTTTGTACCAGTAATCTTTTTCTACCCATTTTTCTTTTCTGTATACTTTTCTCATTAGTTCTAAAAATGTTAATTTTTTTCTTCTTCTTTTTTTTTAAGGGGTCGATTGCCTTGTTGCCGACTTGGTAGAAGATAGATTACGTCTAGAGGAAAGTGATCAAATGGCCAATGAGTTAAAGCAGCTGGAAACACGTTCCTGCATGACTGATGGCGAATTGGCTACTCTCTGTGCACAAGTTGATTCACTTAGAGAAGAGTTGGCAAGTTTTGCAGCAGATGCTGAGCACTATTGTTAAGAAGTGACTATGCTTAGGAGGGAGAGAGATGATCTTGCTACTTGTCTAAACCAGGCGAAGATGGCTGAGCAGGGGCGAAGATGGCTGAGTAGGAGCGAGATGACCTTGTTGCTTGCCTTCGACAGGTAAAAATGGCTGCACAGGAAAGTGATGATTTGGCTGCTCACCTTAGTCAAGTAGAAGTGGCCATGCAGGAGCAGGATGACTTGGCCGCCCAGGTGGAGGCCTTTAACAAAGAAGGAGATGAACTGGTCACTCGTGTGGAGCTCGCTTTGAAAGAGTGAGATGACTTGGTTGCCAACTATGATCGGGGAAAGGTAGAGCTTGAAAAGGTAAAGGTAGCCAAGTCTGACTACTCCTCTTGCCTGGTTTCTCTTGAAAATGAGCGACGAGAACTAAACATAAAGTTGGGTGTGGTGAGAGGCGTGAAAGCTGAGGTTGAGAAGACTATAACTGAGGTGAAGAAACATCTAAAAAATAGTGACCATGAGTATCTTCAACTTAATGTACTTGTTGATTCTGGCAAAAAGAAAATCTCTATTTTAGAGAAAACGGTGTTTGAGCTCTTGCTTTGGAGAATTCCCAGCAAGACCTTAATCGGGTTCTTCCCCAACTAGCAGCCGCTCCCAAAGTTTAGGCATGAGCCTGGGGTATAGGCTTCAAACTTGGTGTAAAACAGCTTCGTGAGCTCCTTCTTTGGAAACCAAAGACAAACTCGCACACTTTGGACTGGAAATCTATTCGTGCCAGTGAGGTTGCTCTTCACGTTTGTGACACCTTTGGTCCGGCTGAGATGCAAGATGTTGTCTCTCGTTCCTCCTAAGACTTGTGTATTTTGTGTTAAATGACATTGTATTTTTTTTTTTTTTTTACCTCTGTAACCCGCAACGGAACAACTTAACTTTCTTGATGCCTTGTACGCCATGAAATTTTGTTTATTGGATATTCAGCTCCCTTTGCTATTTATTAGTAATCTGCGCAAAGATACGTTGCTCATACCTTAACCTTTAACGACCTTAGCGGGAGAATTTCTCGTCCGCATCACTATTAGGCGAGAAGGTGTTAACGGGAGATCCCTTGACCATTTTACCTTTAAGTTTTAGGCTAGTGGGAGAATCCCTCGACCATGTCACCTTTTGGCGAGAAGGTGTTAACGGAAGATCCCTCAACCGTTGTACCTTTAAGTATTAGGCTAGTGGGAGAGTTCCTTGACCACGTCACCTTTTGGCGAGAAGGTGGTAACGGGAGATCCCTTGACCGTTTTACCTTTAAGTTTTAAGCTAGTGGGAGAGTCCCTCGACCACGTCACTTTTTGGTGAGAATGTATTAACGGGGAGATCCCTCGACCATTTTACCTTTAAGTATTAGGCTAGTGGGAGAGTCCCTCGACCATGTCACCTTTTGGCGAGAAGGTATTAATGGGAGATCCCTTGACCATTTTACCTTTAAGTATTAGGCTAGTGGAAGAGTCATCGACCACGTCACTGTTTGGTAATAAGGTGTTAACGGGAGATCTCTCGACCATTTTACCTTTAAGTTTTAGGCTAGTGGGAAAGTCATTGACCATGTCACCTTTTGGAGAGAAGGTGTTAACGGGAGATGCCTCTACTGTTTTACCTTTAAGTATTAGGCGACCTGTATGTGTAATTAGTGAATCATACAATCATTACATTCAGTTTTATTTCTCTACAAAATCTATTTTTTTTTTCTATTACGCATTCTTTTAAAAATTTAGAAGGAAAAAAAAAAAAAAAACCAAGTAAAAGTACGGTTGGAGATGGGATTCTTTAGGTTCTAACCTTCCTATATATTTTCTATTAGTCATTTTCACATACTTTATCTAAGCCAATTGCACATTACAAAATCTAACTAAAAATTTCTTAACCCTAAAGGTGAAAATTGTGATTTACTAAAGGACCATGAATGCGAATCTAGGTATCCGGATACAAGAGGATTCACACTCGGGTGTGTAGTGCAATCCAGATACCCACCTAGGTTATAACATCGAAGGATACCGAGATGTATCCGGTATCTAGATTGTAAACTTTACAAATTTCTTTTTTGATGCTACCAAGATTCGTAACAAACAAAGTAAAAGACATTTGAGAATGTTTAAGCATAAACTTTATCACGTACTTACATTCAAGTTTGAGAAAGAACTTTACCTAGAATTTTCAAATAATGCATACAACCAAGTCGAGCTGAATTGAAGTTAAGTTTCTTATTTTCGGAAAGTACATTTATATTATCAACTCCAAAATTATAACACAAGTGTTATAATTATCAACTCCAAAATGTACATTTTGCAATGCGGTCCTAAAACTACTACTTTTGAGATTGTATTCTGACGAAGTTTCATAATGATACAATGTTTATGTTACGTGCTCTAGCAATGGAATTAGCTATTGGTGGATCAACAGGAAAGGATGCCGAATCTTTTTTTCATGCCTTACCTGTGATGAACAAATATTAGAACCAGTCGTGGATTTAGCAGGAACCCGCATCTAATAAACCGAAGTTTGAGAATAATTTTTCGAATCGTTTATTGATAGCATTCTTAGATTCTTATAGCCCTCTCGTTATTCAACTAACCAAATACATAGAGGATAGAAAAATATGTAAAATAAATGCTAATTGATATGTTTCCAAAATAAGACAAGATTTCCTATTTAAAATAATTATTCTCTAGCCATAATCGCCCAGTGTGCTCCTTCCTTACTAGTTGCACTCCTTCTTTATTAAGGTGTTCTCCTTCCTTATTGAACTCCCGTAACATTCCTCCCTCCACCAGAATGGCCCTTGTCCTCAAGGGTGAACTCTGGAAATTGCGACTTAATAGTTACGATATTTTTCCGGGTGGCTTCTGTTGGGTTGGTACCACACCGATGGATGAGGGCCTCCGCCTTTCGTCGCTTGCCTCGATAAGCCAGCACAACTTGCGGTTGGGTTGGGGAAAGAGTCAGTGCAGTCTCTAGGAGTTCCGTTATCGTCGTTTTGTGGTTTCCCAACTTAATTTTGAGAAGAGACACGCGAAAGACTGGGTGGACACGGGAGCTTGCAGGAAACTCAAGGCGATATGCAACTTGCCCCATTCACTCTAGAACTCGGAAAGGGCCATAGTAGCGTGCAGACAACTTCATACTTGTACTCCTTTCCACAGTCTGCGGCCTATATGGTTGTAGCCGAACGAAAACCAGGTCCCTTGGCTGAAAGCTCCTTTCTT
>QEOT01004198.1:58033-68725 GCA_003123785.1 Pterocarya stenoptera
AAGAATGGGATGCATGACTTTGTCAATCTAAGTCATGCGTCGGAACGTGGTTAACAAGAAGGATGAGCCAGAGGTCTTAGTGTCTTAATCCTAAGGTGAATCATGGGTTCACCCTAACGAGTAAGCACTCGAAGTAGAACGTCAAGGTTTAAGAAAGTAGAGACCGTAATGGGTCTCCGAGGATTTTATCATAGTAAGGAACGTGAAAGGGTATGGGATAGAAGGAAAGTGTTCTAAGTATAGCAGAACTCTATTTTTAGTTCAATTGCTTATGCACTAGATAGAGAATAACGTTAAGGTTATGTATGCATGTAGGTTGCCATCTGACACGAGCATGAATGGACTGTATGGTATGAAAGTAGCATGGAGTCCAGGTAAGTGTTACGTTCATGCTCTTCTAGAGTTTTTCTAAAATATGAGAAAAAGAAAGAGAAATGCTTTTCTTCTAAAAGATGCTTTACGAAAGGACACGAAAGATATTTTTAAAGAAAGCATGCTAAGTATTGAAAGGTATACGTATGTAGGGCCCCTCTTCGGCAGCCCCTTTTACGTACCCAAAAGTATTAATTGTATGCATATGAATGGATGATTATACGATGTATCTATTATACGTATTTTCTAAAAAAAGGAAAGGAAGCTTCGAGGCCTGTGCCCCGAGCTTCAAACCGATGCTTTAAGTGATGTGAAGAAAGTGTTTTAAAACTGGTCCCTAAGAACTGATGTTAAAATGCCCCTATGAACTGATGCTTTAAATGATGCCATGAAAGATGATGTTTAAGCCCATGCTCTTAAATAACGTTTTCCATGAAAATATATGTTTTCTCATGAAAAAGATGTTTTCTCATAAAAGCATGAAATGAAAGAAAAGAAAAGAAAAGAAATGAAATGAAAAGGCCATGCCCATGCTCATGAATGAATGAAAGCTTCAGCTCTTTAGAGCTGAAATGAATGAAAGCATGAATGAAAGAATGGCATGTGGCATGAATGAATGTGTGAAACTACGTAACGGCCATATGAATGAATGGAAATGGGTACCCAATAAATGAACGGGCAGATTGCAATGCCGGGCAGTAGTATTTGGTAGTGCACCTAGTGCTGCACCCTAACGGAAAGGGATTCCAACCCATCGGCCCAAAAGGCCGCTAACCCTAGCACGCGGGGCGTAACAACGTGCACCAGCCTATGAAAGTAAAGGAAAAGTAATGTATGAATGCATGGTATTCTTTAAGAAATGAAGACAGTAACAGGGGAAACGTTTTAAGAAAAGAAAAGCATGTTTAAAGATAAGAGCTCCTGTCCACTGATATTTACGAATGAAAGCATATATGCATGTATGTATAATATGTATAGAATGATGAATGCATGAATGAAAACGCACGTTGCTATATTTTTACGGTATGAAGTAATGCTTACTGAGTATTCAACTCATCTTAGTTTTTTATGTGTGCCCCTCCCCCCACAGGAACTGAATGAGCAGTACGCTCAGGAGGGACACGGCTAAAGGAAAAGAGCACGGAAGTCTAGGCATGAGGGTTTTAAATGTATGAAAGGCCTTTTTATATTAAGATTTATATTTTTCACTCTTTTAACCCTAAAGCTTCTTTTATTATAAAAGCACATTTTATTTTATAACGTAGAGTCTTGCATCCTAGGAATGACAATAAAAGGTTTTAAATCGAACGGTAATTCCCGTCGTCATTTTCTAAAATATTTCTTAAAAAGAGCCACCTCAAGGATGGGCATTACAGGTCTATTGAGCTAAGTGAGTACGACATCAGTTACATGCCTAAAAGTGTTGTTAAAGGGCAGATCCTGGCTGACTTTGTGGCAGAATTTTCAAATTTCCAAGAGGAAATCCCTAAATCCCCCGAGAAGAAGCCGTGGCAAGTATATGTGGATGGGTCATCCTGCCAAGCAGGGGGAGGAGTTGATACATATGTGGTGACAAGCGAAGAAAAAGTGTCGTGCCACACCTTATGGTTAGATTTCAAAGTAACAAACAACAAAACCAAATGAAGCAATGCTCGCCGGTTTGGCAACAATAAGGGTATTAAGGAGCAAGGAGATTGAGACGAAAGCCGATTCGTAGGTAGTAGTTATGCAAATCACAGGGGAATACTTGGCGAGGGGGATCAAACTCATAAAATATCTCCACCAGGTTCATGAACAATGTAAAGGCCTCAAATACTTTCGAATCGAGAAAATACCTCGAAGAGATAATTTCAAAGGTGATCGATTAGCACGAGCAGCCTTAGCAAAGTAGGAAGAGGTGTTGTCGTGGAAGGTTGATCTACAAACGGTAGCCAGACCAGCGGTAGGAGAGGAAAGTCTGCAGATTGGAGAGAATACGTTGGGATGGGCTGATGATATAAGAAAGTATTTGGAGACAGCTAATCTTTCACTATCCCAGGAAGAGGCACGAAAGTTAAAAAGTAGGGCAACCCGGTTTACTATGGTAGATGAGGTGCTTTACAGACGGTGTTTTTCAAACCCATTATTAAGATGTGTAAAAAAGGAGGAAGCAGAATACGTGATGAAAGAAATACACGAGCGGATATGTGGGAGTCATTTGAGAGGACGATCACTTGCTGCAAAGATTGAAAGGGTAGGATATTATTGGTCAAACACACTCAAAGATGCAAAATAGTTCATAAAAAGTGTGTTTAGTGCCAGATCCATGCACCAATTCCAAGCTCACCCCCCGAGGAGTTGTCATCTATAACTTCACCATGGTCGTTCACCCAGTGGGGGTAGACCTAGTAGGCCCTATCCCCTCAGCAAAGAAGGAACCATGTTCATCATCATAGCCATAACTACTTTACGAAGTGGGCAGAGGCTAAGACAATAGCAACAATAACAGCCCAAAGTGTGACGAAGTTCCTATGAAAGGCAGTAGTATGCAGAATCAGGATACCTCTGTGTATCATTTCTGTAACGGAAGGCAGTTTGAGTTCGAACATTATCACCAATGGTGTGCGGAGCTAGGAATCAAATTCAAGTATTCTTCCCCAGGCCACCCCAGGCAAACGAGCAAGTTGAACCAACCAATAAAACCATCGTGGGGATATTGAAAAAGAAGATGGGCGACAGAAAGGGGTTATGGGCAGACTAGCATATGGAAGTGAGGCCATGGTACCAATGGAGGTTGGGTTATCAAGCTACAGAAGAAAAAGCTTTGGTCCAGAAATGAATGTAGCAGGTTTGGAAGAAAATCTAGATCTATTTGAAGAGATAAGGGTGGTTGCAGCTTCTAAAAAGAAGGCAGATCAACACTTCAAAAGGCGAGTAAGGCCAAAATCTTTCAAAATTGGTGATTTAGTGCTAAAGGAAACCGGTGTCACCACGGGAGAAGAAGGAAAATTATGACCATGATGGGAAGGCTCTTATGTTGTAGGAGCGAGCCACAGACCAGGAGCTTAGCATCTCAAAGATGCCGTGTGGCGTGAACTACCTCATCCAAGGAATGCAGAACATTTATGAAAGTATTACACCTAAGGAAAAGATATGTAAATTTTTCATTTATTGATTTACTTATTGATATCCTTTTCAATGATAAATACCTGCACATGTTTCCCACTTTTCCTTGACTTTTTTACAAATTCAAATAGCATGGCCAAAACCTAAAGGTAAAACGGTCGAGAGACCTCCTGTTAACACCTTCTTGCCAAAAGGTGGCGGTTGAGGGACTCTCCCACTAGTCTAATACTTCAAGGTAAAACAGTCAAGGAATCTCCCGTTAACACATTCTCACCAAAATGTGACGTGGTAGTGAGACTCTCCCACTAGCCTAATACTTAAAGGTACGTTAACACCTTTTTGCTAAAAGGTGACATGGTTGAGTGACTCTCCCACTAGCCTAAAACTTAAAAGTAAAACGGTCATGGGATCTTCCGTTAACACCTTCTCGCCAAAAGGTGATGTGGTCGAGGGACTCTCGCACTAGTCTAATACTTAAAGGTAAAACGGTTAAGGGATCTCTCGTTAATACCTTCTCTCCAAAAGGTGATGTGGTCGAGGGACTCTCCCATTAGCCTAATACTTAAAAGTAAAACGGTCGAGGGATCTCCCGTTAACACCTTCTCACCAAAAGTTGACTTGATCGAGGGACTCTCTCACTAGCCTAAAACTTAAAGGTAAAACAGTCAAGAGATCTCCTATTGACACCTTCTCACCAAAAGGTGACATGGTCGAGGGACTCTCCCACTAGCCTAATACTTAAAGGTAAAATGGTCGAGGGATCTCCTGTTAACACCTTCTCACCAAAAAGTGACATGGTTGAGGGACTCTCCCACTAGCCTAAAACTTAAAGGTAAAATGGTCAAGGGATCTGCCGTTACCACCTACTTGCCAAAAGGTGACGTGGTCAAGGGACTCTCCCACTGGCCTAATACTTAAAGGTAAAACAGTCGAGGGATCTCCCATTAACACCTTCTCGCCAAAAGGTGATGTGGTCAAAGGACTCTCCCACTAATTATATACATGAATTGGAGAGTAAACAACCTAACTTATTTGTACAGGTGCGTAACAAACAAGCTAACTCGATTATAAACTTATACATGTGATTTTATCTAACTCACCTTAAGATGGGGAATAAATATTGAGAAGATCCATCTTTTGCAAAAGGGTAGAAAATGTAGTGAAGCCAAGAGGCTTGGTCAAGGCATATGCTAATTGATTAGCAGAAGAAACATGTAATATGTGTATAAGGCCAGCTTGAAGCTTCTCACGTACAAGATGGCAATGGATCTCAATTTATTTTGTACGCTCATGGAACAAAGGATTCGCAGCTATATGGAGTGTGGCTTGATTGTCACAAAATAAGAGTGCAAGCTTAGGATGGGAGATTGAGAAATCAACTAGCAAAGAACAAAGCTAAGACAATTCACAGACAGCCAAAGCCATTGCCCTATACTCTGCCTCTATAGAGGAACAAGAAATTGTATGCTACTTTATGAATTTCGAGGCCAAAAGTGAGTCACCAAGGAACACATAAAATCCTGTGATAGAACACCGAGAGTTAGGACACGCTGCCCAATCAGAATCTACAAAACCTTTAAGATGAATAACTGAAGTAGATGGAAAGAATAGGCCTTGGCCAGAAGATGCTTTAATATACTGCAAAATATGATGAGCTGTATATAAGTGGAAATCACTTGGTTGATCAAGAAGCTAGCTTAAAGCATGAACATAATAGGTGAGATCAAGTCTAGGGAAAGTCAAATACAACAATCTTCCAATGAGCTAACGATAAACACTGGGATCAGAAAGTAGTACACTATCATATTTAGTAACATGTAAATTTTGTTCCATTGGAAAATTGACTAGCTTAGCCCCAAGAAAACCAGTATCATTGAGAATATCCAATGCGTATTTATGTTGACAAAGAGAAATACCCTTACTTGAACGAGCAACTTCAAGGCCTAAGAAAAACTTGAGAGGACCTAAGTCTTTGAGCTTAAACTGGGATGCAGATGAACTTTCAATGTAGAAACATTAGCATTATCGTTACATGCAATAACAATGTCATCAAAATATACTAAAAGAGCAATGAATGAAGAACCCTGAGTTCATGTAAACAAGGAATAATCATTCTTGGACTGAGAAAAACCATGATGAAGTAAGATAGCAGAAAACTTTGAAAAAGCATTGTCGAGAGGCTTGTTTCAAGCCATAGAGAGACTTGTTAAGTTTACAAACACGAGAATCTCCCTTACAAGTAAATCCAAGAGGTAAAGTCATGTAAACTTCTTCATCTAAAGAACCATGTAAAAAAGCATTGTTAACATCCAATTGGACTAAAGACCAACTATGGATGGTAGCAAGTGCAAGTAGATAGCGAATAGTGACCATCTTGGCAACATGAGAGAAGGTTTCAAGATAATCTAAACCTTCGCATTGTGTATAACATTTTGCAACCAACCTCGCCTTATACTGTTCAATAGAACCATCCGACTTATATTTATAGACCCATTTAAGCTAATAGAGTGCTTACCAGTAGGCAAATAAGTAATAGACCAAGTATTATTCTCTTCTAAAGCTACTATTTCAACTGCCATTGCCTCTCACCAATGAGAAATTCTCATTGCTTGAGTAAAAGACATATATTCTAAATTATTAGAGATAGTGAAAACAAAAGGTTTCTGTCTGGGAGAAATCTTGGAATAAGAAATGGAATAAGAGATAGGTTATGGTTTACTTGAACCTGTATACAAATAAGGACAAGAACCCGAGGTAGAACCAGAGACATTATGGCAATAATAATCATGCAAATAGCTAGGTGGATGGTGTAATCTAGAGGATCTTTGAGGTGGTGAAGGTAGGGTAGATGGAAAAAGATTAGAACTAGAAGAAGGGATAGGATTGGAAGTAACAGAAACATCACTAATAGGATGAGGCAAAACATAATGTCTAGAAGAATGAGCAAAAATATGAGTGTGAAAATTATGACAAGGAAATATGTCTTCATGAAAAATGACATATAGGGATATGAAAATAGAGTTANCTGAGGTATAGCCATTGTAGAAGAGAAAGTTCCAGGCTCTTGAACAACCTGATTTGTAGCTGGTGAGTTCTTGAATTTTGAGCAAAAATCAGGAGGATAACCGTGCAATTTGTAGCACTTATCAACAATATGGCCAACAATACCACAATAAGAACAAAGTTGCTGATCTTTATGAGCAGAAGATTTACCAGAAACAAATTTGAAAACATTGGCCTTAGTGAACATAACAGCAGACTCAAATGTAGGAGTCGAAACAGAGAGTTGTTGCTATTTTTCTTCTTGTAAAACAAGAGAAAAAACCTTGTTAATTGCCGTGTGGAAACGAAGTACATACTAACATTGTTGATAATCCAGTAACAAAGTACAATGCAGAACCGGTGAATAATTTGTCAATTCATCTCAAATACCTTTCATACGAATATAATAAGAACTAATAGAAAGCTAAGCTTGAGTCAATGAACAAAATTCCTTTTCCAACTGATATATGCGAGGGTTGTTCCCTTGATCAAACCTTTCATAAAGATCAAACCAAACTTCGTAAGCGGATGTAGCGTAGATAACACTTGTAGCAATCTCCTTTGAAATAGAGCTTAAAATCCAAGAAAGTAGCGTATTATTACACCTCTCCCAAGCCCCGAACATAGGATCTATAGTAGGCGGTTGCGAAATTGAGCCATTTATAAACCCTATTTTGTTCTTAGCCTGTAAAGTCATATGCATAGAACGAGACCAGGTATGATAATTGTCACCTGTGAGAGATCGAGGTTGAGTGACCAGAATTGAGCCCGAACCATCAGCATTGTGCAAGAAGAAAGGATTGGAGTAATCATCCCCAATAGGATGAAAGTTAACGGAAGATGCCATGACCAAAGAAAAATGGAAAGCTTCGAGAAAATTCTTGATCTGATACCATGTAAAGAAAGAAAAATGAATGTCATGATTCATGTATTTTTCGCTAATTACAATACGGGTCTATTATATACATGATGAACCGGAGAGTAAACAACCTAACTAATTTGTACACGTAGATAACAAACGAGCTAACTCAGTTATAAACTCATGCATACATGTGATTTAATGTTTAATAGATTTTCATAAGATCATTATACGTGACATAAATAAATTTAGATTTAACTGCCCCTCCCCAAGTTACCAATCTGCCCCATTATGGTGTCATTTTTGCTTGGATGGTATTGCCCATAAAAGCTTTTTAAAATTTGGTATTGACTACTAAACCTAAACTACAAGTCAATGAGCATAAAAATAAAAAATAAAAAAATGTCTCATTTATAATCCTGTCGCTATAAGTAGTGTGTCTCTTATATAAATATATACATATAGTTGTACGTATATATTTAATATATGTGTGTATGTGATCGTTTGAATAATCTCCTTACAGATCATATATAGATTATTCAAAGGTGCTGGCCTCCGACCTCGAGAGGTTGAGAGTGGCACACGGCATTAATTATTCCTCGGGTCATCACGCGTCCCATTATTGCAGTGTGTGTATATAAATATATATATTTATATGTATATCCTCTCTTGTCAACGCTAGCTCGGTTTCATCATCATCGTCTTCTTGGACTTTTACATGCATATGCCATATGCTAATTATATTTACCGGCCGGCCGGATTAAGAAATCCACGTAAAATCCAATGAAATCGCATCAATTCAAAGTTCTTGGCATTCATCTAAATGAAAGGGCAAGTGCCTACTTTCCGCATGCAAGTGGTCCGACATGGAAATTCACTATATATAAAGAATGTCAAGATTATATATATATATATATATTTATATGATGGTGCTCTCAAGCACACTCCAATGGATATCCCTCAATATTCTACGTTTCCCCTCTAATATCACCCAAGATGAAGTCGAAGACTAGACCTAGCCTTGCGGCATGTTCCATCTCAAGTTCCAATTTTATGTGAAGAGTCGTCCTTTGCTTGTATTTATCACATGATAATGTTGGAGATCTTCTAAGCCTTGCCAATTTGGGTTAATTCCTGTTTTTAACCCAATTAAGTTTGACCATAAACCAATTATTTTATACTGTATTCGAGTTAGGTTGAGAACAATAAGGATTAATTCAGATGGTAAAGTTATAAAATAAAAATTGAACCAGGCAACATTAATTTCTATACAAAGTTAACTTATAAAAAATAAAAAAATTATGCGTTCCAAGGATATATGTAGTTTCGCCTTAGTTTTAACAACCCTAATTTTGGTTGGAGGGTTCAACACAGGACGAGAGAGAGCGAGGTTTAGGGATACTGCACACCCCGCGTAATGGGCGGGTAGCGTCCGATCCAGCCACTAGTTGGGGCAGAACATCATATACAACAAAATTGCTTTTGGTCATTTCGTCTGTAAAAGTATTTTGAGACAAAAAAGTTCCATCTCTAATTCATTCCGATAGATCTGTCTCAAAAAGTCTTTTAGGAAAAAATTTTGAATTTCATCTCAAAAATATTTTTTGAGATGAAATTTGTCAAAACCATTTGAAAGTATTTGAACGGATATTATTTTGAGACGAAAAATTTTTCTTTCATAATGGTTGTTCCAACTCCAATAGGTACTTTTGAATGAATTTTTTTGGGACGAAATTTTTTTTCCGTCCCTAATAGGTGTTCGAATGCCAACAATTACTTTGAACGGATTTTTTGGTACAAATTTGTTTTCGTCCCTAATAGTCGTTCAAATGCAAACAGGTCCGTTCGAAGGGATTCTTTTTAGAAGAAATTTTTTTGTCCCTAATAGTCATTTAAATGCCAACAATTCCATTCGAATAGATTTTTTGGGATATATATTTTTCGTCCCTAATTTACGTTTGAACAATATCATTTGATTAAATGTCATTTGAATTTTTTTTAGACAATATTCACGTGACTTATTTTTTTATGTTCAAATGTAATTTCTTCCATTCTATCATTGACAATAAAATATCTTTTTATAAAAATAAAAACCTCATTGTCCCAATATTATTAAGTTAATAACAAATCGTTAAAATTATATGCTAAATAAAAACAATGATATAAAATCTAATTCATTCTAATGATTCTATGATCAATGCAAGGGTTGACAATCATGCTGCTTCTATGGTCATGAGCCATTAATGCAAGGGTTGACAATGTATCAACGCCTAAGTGACTATCATGAGCCATTCGAACCATATTGTTGGGCTCAAGTCACACCGGAAAAATGTATCAACCTTTAGTATTAGGAACATAATTTGCTCTAATCTCTAATATTTTAATATTCTTATTATACATTTAGAGATAATGCTATAAAAATAATAAATATAAAGTTATTCAAGTTTGTAAGAGTCAACTCGAGTTTTGCATGAGTGGCATCATTTAATAATCAATCAGAATTTTATATTCACGAACAACTCATTTAAATATGAATTAAGGTGAATTGGAGCTTGATCGAGTTGATCTCAAGCTACTTATCGAGTAGTATTGTTTATTTACAGCTCTAAGTTAATGTATATACTCAATGATTAAGAAATGGCTTAAGGAATGCTTAGGACACGTCTCTACAAGTCATAGACTAGTTATGTTCCTAAATGATGATGATGAAAATCCCTTTAAGACTTGTATTTTTCAGTTCATTCTATTAAATTTATGAATAATTTTTTTATCAGTTATTATTCACCTCCACACTCCACACCATATAAAGAAAAAAAAACTTGCCAAAATATGGAATGTGGGAATGAATGATGGCTGATGTATAGTAAATTTCTAAATTTATTGTACACATCCTTTGAGGCTAAGCATATGAAAGATATTTTTTTTAATAGAAATGAAGGGGATAGATTAAGGAAGATAAAAGATTACACGTTAAATATTGAATTAATTTATGGTCTAGATAGCTACAAAGTACACTAAATTTAAAATAAACTTCTTGCATTAGACAAATGTTATAAGATTTTTTATTTTAGGGAAAAATTGTGAGAGACTTCAAGAGATAGATGTCATCATATAATATTATATTATTAAATTATTCAAACAAATATTAAAATCAGGCCCGTTGTATAAACCAATAATAAATAGAAAATCCTTGTGGGCATAAACACTTCCCATATTTTTTTTTCAAGCATGGCTACTTTGAAATTTGACTTCAGGTTTATAGCCTCGTACAAACTGCTTCCTTTTTTGAGGTGGAATGAAGGGTAGTTTGGGAT
>QEOT01004198.1:91550-150055 GCA_003123785.1 Pterocarya stenoptera
ATATATATATATATATAAGCTGGTAATAAATACATGTGTTTGGGACAAAATTGACTAGGTCTAACTCATTGAAAACCTATTACTAATAAGGGTGCGGCTACTATGCCGCCCCAACTTTATCGCTAGGCAGTAAAAAAGTTTTTTTTTTCACATTTTTTAACATATTTAAATACATTTAAAAAAGTACATCAATATATGTAAAATCACTTCCTTAATTACTAAGTGAAAAAAAAAAACATTTTGACCTAGCGGTCAAATGGAGATAATAAGAGAATAGATAAAGCCAATAGATACAACAGAGAAGAGATAAAGCAAAAGCAGCTGGCTTATACTTCTAAAAGGAAAATGTTTTACAATGAAAGTACTGGAATTCAATCACTCCAAGGAAGAAAATAAATCTCTATAAAAGGAGGATATCTCTAGAAATGAAGGGGACTCTCAACAAGCTCTCTAGGTACAAACTTCACCACACATAGCGATTCCATCAGATATAGCGACTCTACCAGATCTCTTCCAAGGGAGGCATCGTCTTCAACCTTCTGAAATCTTAAATTTATCTATTGTATTAAGTGATTTGTGAAGCCATAATAGATTGTAAAATCATCTATTATAGTAAATTTTGTACCCCTAAACAATCCGTAGACTTAGATTTTTATGTCGAACTACATAAATATCTATTATTTATTTTTATTTGGTTAGTTATATATATTATGGATGAACGTCAATAGTACCGTATTGAAGGCCTAAATCACTATTGTGGGTCAGGAATAATTTATTCCTTCCTTACGGCCTGTTATGCGAATTTAAATATTCACAATTATTGACACCGTCTATAAGATTTGACTTTTAATTATTTCCGGTAACGGTAAGAGGATGATTTTCCGACTCATAAGATCTTCTCCCGAAATATCAAATCCTGCACTTGTTATTTTATTTCGTCAGTACTGTTAGAACACATCAGTATATATGGAGNATATATATATATATATAAGCTGGTAATAAATACATGTGTTTGGGACAAAATTGACTAGGTCTAACTCATTGAAAACCTATTACTAATAAGGGTGCGGCTACTATGCCGCCCCAACTTTATCGCTAGGCAGTAAAAAAGTTTTTTTTTTCACATTTTTTAACATATTTAAATACATTTAAAAAAGTACATCAATACATGTAAAATCACTTCCTTAATTACTAAGTGAAAAAAAAAAAACATTTTGACCTAGCGGTCAAATGGAGATAATAAGAGAATAGATAAAGCCAATAGATACAACAGAGAAGAGATAAAGCAAAAGCAGCTGGCTTATACTTCTAAAAGGAAAATGTTTCACAATGAAAGTACTGGAATTCAATCACTCCAAGGAAGAAAATAAATCTCTATAAAAGGAGGATATCTCTAGAAATGAAGGGGACTCTCAACAAGCTCTCTAGGTACAAACTTCACCACACATAGCGATTCCATCAGATATAGCGACTCTACCAGATCTCTTCCAAGGGAGGCATCGTCTTCAACCTTCTGAAATCTTAAATTTATCCATTGTATTAAGTGATTTGTGAAGCCATAATAGATTGTAAAATCATCTATTATAGTAAATTTTGTACCCCTAAACAATCCGTAGACTTAGATTTTTATGTCGAACTACATAAATATCTATTATTTATTTTTATTTGGTTAGTTATATATATTATGGATGAACGTCAATAGTACCGTATTGAAGGCCTAAATCACTATTGTGGGTCAGGAATAATTTATTCCTTCCTTACGGCCTGTTATGCGAATTTAAATATTCACAATTATTGACACCGTCTATAAGATTTGACTTTTAATTATTTCCGGTAACGGTAAGAGGATGATTTTCCGACTCATAAGATCTTCTCCCGAAATATCAAATCCTGCACTTGTTATTTTATTTCGTCAGTACTGTTAGAACACATCAGTATATATGGAGGGACCCACCAACCCGGGCGTCCACTGTGAACGTGCACCAAGCACTGGGCGACGTGCATGGCCTGGTGCACCTACACGGCCCCTTCAAGGATCGTCATGCATCGCGGACTTGCTGCCTACCACCTCTGTGTGTGGCGCGACAAAGTACCAGCCACTAGGCCGAGAACCAGGACAGAGCCAATGGGGTTTCCCCGCTGGTATCTCACCACCAGGAACCCAACAACTAGCGGGAGATCACGCATTAGCTGCCCAGGAGCTGTTAATACCATCGGCTGCAACGACTGGGCTTGCCGGCGTTGTCTGTCGCCGAATCCGACGAACAGAGGCGGGCTGAGGATTCGTGCGAGATGCACGCTCCTGGCAGCTTCACCCGCCGGCAACTCGTTAGCCAGCTACCACCACCGGCCTCTATCACCAGCACAATAAACCTCTACCCAGTAGCTCTGCCCGCGATAGCACTCCAAAAGCAGCCGGCGAGCTCAACTGCACCATGCACGCTGTCGAAGGCCCAAAAGCAAGGTTTTCGTGCGCCGACAAGACCACAGACAGCCAGCACCTGCCTCGCAGGCATTTTCTGCCGCTGGCAAAGGAGATCCTAGACCACAGAAGAGTTGTTGGTCAGTTTCTCATCGAAGGAGGACCTAGACAACGGTGGGCTGGTCAAATCACCGGCTGCCCCTACCTGACACATCGAAGTATTTTGTCCCAGTCTGGTGGTCCCCCACCACCAAACTCCCGCTATAGAGCTTCTCGCCACTGAAGTTCCTAGTTGCCAGTGCTCGCCACCGAAACTCTAGTGCTCGCCACTAAGTTCCTTGCCACAGAAGTTCCAGCACTCGCCACAGAAGTTCCTCGCCACCAATGCTCACCACCGGAGTTCCAGTGCTCACCACTAAGTTCCTCGCCGCCAGTGCTCGCCACCGAAGTTCCAGCTCCTCACCAGTGCTAGCCCACGGAAGCTCCCTCGCCCACGGAGACAACCCCGAGCAGTTCACATGGAGAGCAACATTGCATGGCGGGCAACGACTTACAACAATGTCCCTTGGCGAGCGCCTCTCCATCAAGCAACCTGGCCAACGTCTCCACCGAGCTCTACCCTAAGTAAACAAACTCTACTCTTAGTCACAACCAGTGAAGACAAAACCACCGGGAAGCAAACGACTACCCCCTACACCCAGCTCCACCATGAGCAACGTGTTTGTGCATAATGTCAACATGTTTGGGATAGTATTCTAGACTTTATTTCTCAAGCTATATGGCTTGACAAATGTCTGTAATATTTTTTTAATGAAATGTTTTTTTCTTATACTAATAATAATAATAATAATAATAATTTGATTAAAAACCAACAATTAGAAACGTGAAGACAAAAGAGTTGATGAACTGTGCACCTCAATCGCATATCAACTAGGAGTCCCAACTCAATAACAAAAAACCTTAAACAATCTCAATCAACGAGGGATTAACAGCAATGACTAAATGGCTCTAGTTTGTCTTTCTCAATATCATCAAAATAGACTGTTTGGTATCGTGGGCATCCTGTGTCCTCATTGTGGCCAAAACGTGGTTGCCAACGGGCATCGCCAGTGTGTCACCAGCCTTCATCACATTCAAACGAGATGGCTCATGTTTGCAAAACTCAAACTTTTTATTTGGATTATTTTCTAACCTGTGTGTTTTTTTGGTACGATTGAGCTCTAGCTCCCACCACAACAAAGCAGTCGAGCTCAATTTTAACATCAATGCATTCGAGGCATCCTCCCGCTACACTCACATCGCTAGAGTTACTCGATTGAGGCATCATCCCGCTACACTCTCAACGCCAGACTTACGTGGTCAAGGCATCCTCCCGCTACACTCATCTTTAGAGTTATACAGTCGAGGCATCCTCCCGCTATACTCTTTTCTCCAGAGTTATGTGGTCGAGGTATCCTCCTGCTACGCTCTCATCTCCAGAGTTACTTGATCGTGGAATCCTCCCCCTACACTATCATCGTTAGAGTTACACGGTCACGGCATCCTGCGGCTACACTTACATCACCAAAGTTACATGGTCGAGGCAACCTCCAGCTCCACTCACATCCCTAGAGTTGCGTGGTCGAGTCATCTTCCCTCTACACTCACATCGCCATAGTTGCATGATTAAGGCATCCTCCGACTACACTCACATCGCCGGAGTTACACCATTGAGGCATTTACCTACTGCACTCACATCTTCAGAGTTACGCGGTCAAGGTATCCTCCCGCTACACTCACATCACTAGAGTTATGTGGTCAAGCCATCCTCCAGCTACACTCACATCGCCAAAGTTACGCAATCAAGGCATTCTCCCACTACACTCTCATCACCAGAGTTAAGCAGTCAAGGCATCATCGCGCTACACTCACATCGCTAGAGTTACACGATTAAGCTATCTTCCAGTTACACTCACATCGTCAGCTACACTCACGTCGCCAGAATTACATAGTTAAGGCATCCTCCCGTTGCACTCACATCGCCAAAGTTATGCGGTTGAGGTATCCTCCCGCTACACTCTCATCACCGAGAGTTACAATGTTGAGACACCCTCCCACTACAATGATAGCCGAGTGACTCCATTCACACCATCAGCGCAGTCAAGACATCCTCCCTCCAAGTACAAGTCAAGTGTCTCCACTTGCTACAACCACCGACAGTGGGTTACCTTTGGGAATAAGCCTCTAAACTCTACAGTCACCTGGTGCAGGTTTCCTTTGGGAACGAGTCGATGGGCTTAACAACTGCCTAATATGGATCTAGTGTGTCGACAGACTCCCTGATCACTTAAGCGTGGGTTACTACAAACAAAGTCTTACATCAACATCCAAACGGAAACATTAAGCGCCAACAAAAAATTGTAGCACGTGGCAAAATCCATTAATGACACCGAAAACCAAAAATAATCATCGAGCACATAAATCTGCGCACTTCTAACAGTAAACAGTTACATACAATCGTCAGTACACTCAATCATCACGCAAACATTCTTAAAAAAAGCTTCATAGAGGTTGAAGCCCCTTACTACAAATTTCAAAAATTCTTCTTGAGGACCGCTCATGGAGATCTCCATTGCAGTGTATAACAAGTAAAAGACTATGGACTAGTTCCTATAATTACTTTTTCTGCAATTTTTTACAGGTTTTTACAGGTTACCTCTATCACGATTGAGTTAAAAATTCTCAAGGCCTTATTGATGAACAAGTTGACCTTAAGAATAGCAAGAATGTGCTAGGAAAAAAATTGACTAGGTCCATCTCATTAAAAATCAATCACTAATAATAAGAGAAGTGATAAAGTCAAGAGATAAGGCAGGGAAAAGATAAACAAAAAACTGTTGGCTCATACTCCTAAAAGGAAAAGTTTCACAAAGCAAGTGAGACTAAATCACTCCAAGGAAGAAAATAGATCTCTATAAAATGAAGAGATCTCTATAAATGAAGGGGACTCTCAACACGCTCTATAGGTCATCACACATAATGACTCCTCTAGATCTCTTATAATAGCCTGCTAGACATTCAATGGTGAGATTTTTTTAGTCTTTAGAAGCCTACTAAACAATTCGTAAGTTTTCACGAATCGATCAATCGCGTAGGTTTTACTCTGTCAACATAGTAAGTGTTGCCACTCATTATAGGTTCAGAAGCACAATTTTATTTATTTGAGATAGTTAGAAGTGTCAAAATGTGATATAGTCTACGCCATTAGACTCAATTGATTATTTATTTCGAGGCAATTCTAGATTGAATTTCAATATTAAAAAAAATTGCACGGTTAGTTTAGTATTTGTATTTAGAATTTTTAGTGCAAAGTTTATTTTTCACTTTTCCGGAGTGAATAGTAACTTCAATAGTAACACCTAGTGCAGTGTTTTCAGAATTACAGTATGAAATGTCTAAATTAGGTTAGATAAGTTTTATTTGGATACTTTACAAGCTCTTAGCCGCACATAGTGAATAGCATTAGACACTTGACACCAAGAGGAACCATGAGATGGATTGTGAAGGAAATCAAAATGTGAGATCATACCACCTAAGGAAAACCCTATTTCATCCAACCATCCAAATTGTATCAAACAAAAGAGGGTTTCAACACTAGTGAAACCCTAAATGGTTGGAATCCAATTGAAACCTCAAAAGCTTGGTTGAAATCGAAATCCTAAATGGTTTTCCCATACCCTAAAGTTATTCTCTAAACCCTATTTGTTCCGATTTCTAGCATTTTGTTTAATCATTTGATTAAATCACTTTCACATGCTATTAATTCCTCAAATTCATGTTATGAAATTATTATCCAACCCTTTAAACCTTGAAAAATTGATTGGGCCAATAAAATTTGAATTTTGGCTTGATAGCATCTCACACCTTCACCAAACCCTCTCTAACCCTTAAATAAAGCCCACTTGTTTAAGACCCACGAATTTTAGCCACCTTGGCAAAAATTCTGGAGGAATTTTTTCCCAACCCATGGCAGACCAACCTCATCCCATGACAGTCCCAAATAGTCCCTTGATATGAGAGGAAAATCCACCTCATCACCACATTCTACACGGCAGCAGCAGCAGCCCACTCCCCTTCACTATTCTTACCTTTTGTGACCTAAACGCGATACCTCAAGATGTCATACAAGGCCATACCTCCCTGTTCAAAAGTACTTGAGGCATGCAAGTCACAATTTCCCTCACTGTTATTCTTGGAAAAAAAACCCTTAGAAGCTCTTTCGACTAAATTCCAGACTCTTTTTGTGTGGCATTTTTGTAAACCTTGTAAGTATCATCTCATAATGATTTCTTTATGAAAGTTGTTCTGCTTTAAGTCTAGTTTCCATGAGTATCTTTTTTGTTTGATTTCATGGTATTTTGATTTGGAAATGGTGGTTTAAAACTCAGAAAGGTCATTCTGGGTGATAATCTAGATAGTGTGTTGTATTTTGGAGTTTTTGATCAAGCTAATAGATAAATCTTGGTCCGATCTTTTTATGGAGTATTGTCAACATATTTATATGAATGTTTGTTGGAGATTAGTTACATGATTAAAGCTTTTGATGAAAGATTTGAGTAGATCTAGAAACTGAAGGAGGAAAAACAGTTTATGATTTAAGAAAGTTTGAGTCTTTTGTGGTTTAATTTTACTCCAATGATCTTGATATTTTTATTTGATGATCCTAAGCCTTTTATCTACATGTTAGGATGTTAGTTTGAAACTTTTTTGCATTGGTTTCAAAGATGTGAACAAGAGATTTTACGGTTGGGTCAAAAGTTTGATATTTTTAGTTAGATCCTTGTTTTGAGTTATTTTTAGCCATGTGATTTTAAATTTAATGCTTGGATCTACTTTAGGACACATTTTTAAACCATATGATATTTTCGTTTGAAGATCTCACCATAGAATGCCTTGGATCAAGTGTTTGATCAAAATTAGTTGGGAAATAAATTATGTTTTCGACTACCGGTAGGAAGAGGGGTTGGTCCAAAATGGAGAAACCGATCTGACAGATTGGTTTGGTCCAGACGGACCAAACCGAGACTTAGACTGGTTGGTCTCGGTCCATGAAATAGAAGACTAAAAGTTTTCAGTTCGGTCCCAGGTGGGCATTTTCCACTCCGGACTGCACCAGACCGACCGAATAGTAAAATAAAAAAATATTTTATATATTATTTATATAAAATTGTATAATTAATTATGTAATTTTCATCTAACCTATCACCATTTATAATATAAAATTTTAAATATGTAAATTTTAATTACAAATTAATATTAATATTAATGTAATTAACTAATCCACATTAATAATTCACTTAATTTTAATTTAGTAATTTAAATATTTTTTTTATTAATTTATATAAATAATAATAAATAAATAAATAATTGGGCTGGACCGGACCGGACCAATAGCTACTAGTCAGGTCCGAGCCCTATGGGTGTTCGGTTCTGTCTAGTCTGGTTTGGGGAAAATGAATTTCAGTCCATCACCCCTCCGGGTCGGACCGACCGATTTACACCCCTAGGTAGGAGCCGAGTGCTTCATGTTCTATTTTGTGATTTTTGGTGACTTTTATGTGTTGACTCCAAGCATTTTAGTTCTGAAGAATGTGTTATGAACATGTTAGAAGAAAGTTTTGGGTTTTTGGAAATATTTTTGAAATAGGTCAATCCTTGAGCCTCAAGAGTTGTATTTTAGTTAAAAAGTTTGGATTTTTTATTAAAGATTTTTGTGATTATGTGAAGTGTAATTTTGTTGGATGTTTTAAGCATGTTTTTAAATTTAGGATTTGAGGATCTTTGATGCAATATTTCAATTTGATCATTAGTTTTGGAGTTGGATAAAATTGCAACAAAAATCAAAGAAAAATGGCCTTTGATAGTTTTCGCCCTATGGTGTTTTATATAGTTGTGTTTAAGTTGTGTTTAAGTTGATGTTTGAGTTTAGGACAAAATTTATATGAGGAATGTAAGTTTTGGTATTTTTAGAGTTAGGATGTGAAATTTATAAGTTAAGTGTAAAATGGTCAGTTTCCCACATGTAGAGGGTAAAATGGTAATTTTACTCTAAGTTAGCATTTGTTCATATTCCTAATTGTTAGTGATTAAGTTTTAATATTTAGAACTCTTACTTACAATTTCTCGTGTTTCATGTTTTGCCATGTAAAACGCGACGATCATAATAAGTTAGCATCTAACTTACTGTCAGATTACTATGTATATGTAGTGGGTAAAGAAACTGTTGTTTATGTACTTGTGTTATCCTTATTCCATGCTATGCAATGTTACATCATGTATGTCAGTTATGCAAGTTATATTATGTCACAACATATGTATCTATCACACTATTTATTATGTCCTGAAATATTTATTTGTTACACAATATATTCTATCACGTAATGTTATTTGTTACATTTTATGTCATGTCACGTAATGTTATCTGTTACACATTATGCCATGTCATGTCATGTTTGTCTGTTTTATGTTAAACAATGTTATGTATTGTTTGTTTGTTTCATGTTATGGCAAGTCATGCAACTCACGCATGTCACATTATGTTACATCAAGTCATTTGTCCTTTCGTGCCCTTTCATGTTGTGTCTCGAGTGCAATTTGTGTATCTCAAAACCAGTATTTTCCACGTCAGTGAAGTCTTTTTTTTTTTTTATCACAACCCTAAATGTTAGGATGAGGTAATATCTTAGTGGAACTTCTTTATTCACGCTGGAGTGTCTAAATTAGTATGAAATCTCCTGTGTTGAAAAAGTAAAGCTCAACGAGCTTCGAATGGGGGCTAATTAACTGATCACTGGAGCGAACAAGGGCACCAATGCCGATGGTGCCCCATACATTTTAATTTCATTTTATACGTACTCATGTGGGTATAGATATCTGACATGGGATACATACAGTACTTGTGTGTCCATAGCAGGTGCAGATACCTGTAAACTGGAACACATCATGTGTAGATACTTGTGAACTGGCACGTATTTTAATGCACTCACAACTGGTTCAAATATCTATGTTGTAATACGATAATCGGTAGGGACACATGGCTCAAAGGGACCCGGGTAGAACCTACATTTCACTTTTATTATTCACGCTTATTTATTGACCATCATTCCAAGTTGATGTATTTCTCATTCATACTCATGTTATTTAAAGTTCAGTTCAAGTTCAATTCATGTTCATTTCACGTTCAACTTTATGTCATGTTTAAGTTCACGTCAGTTAAGTTCTTCTCATGTCAGTTTATATCATGTCTCATTTCAAGTTTAGTCCATGCTCTGTTTAAGTCATGTCAATTCATGGTTTGTTATACGTCAAGTCAAGTCATGCTTATTTATGATTATAATTATGCATTCATGCCTTTACTGCTAGGACTGCATTTGCAAACTGTATGTTAAGTTATCTGTTAACTTGCTGAGATTTGTAATCAAATCTAACCATAGTAGTCTCAACTACCACTTCTCCCAAAATGATAACTCATGTGTCAGGATTAGGAGGCCCTTATAAGATGATAGATTGGAGACGGTCAAATAAATAGTGACGGCACGATGCAGAGCTCATCGTTTCGATGTTCCGATTTATAAATAGTAATATGGCATCTTTGACTGAGCTACCCGAACTACTCGATGGATTAGCCCAGTAGATACTTTAGTTTCTACCTGTAATTATGGATCTCAGCCTACCATGCTCTTAAGATTACAATATTTTGAAACCCATACTGTAATCGTGAATGTTTATCCTTTCAGTATGTACTGATCATGTTTTAAGTATTTAGGATATTATTAGTTTGATACATAGTATTGCTAAGACAATTATCTGCTACGAATATTGCATATTGTTAGATGCATGTTAGGAGCATTGCATCGTTATTTATCATGAATGGGAGCAAGTAACCTTGTGTTGCATGTCTCGACGCTTTAGATGTATATCCGATTCCAAGCGAAATCTGGAGGCGTCACAGGTGGCATTAGAGCAATACGTCTCTGGGTTATAAATCCACATTTCCTTAAGAAATGCACCAAATATTAGGCCTGAGATTTTAGTCTTCATTAGCCATAAATTTCTTGAAGTATAAAAGATAGTATGTGGTTGTGATACGTGTACTCGTTTGTTTCAGGAGAGTGGAGATTTTAGGAATTGAAAACACTGTGGAAAGATTCCTATTAGGATTTGAATTCTATAGGCTTAGAATATATGTTACTCATATATGAAGTTATGGGTATACTACTTTAAGAGAATGGAGCTTAGATTGAATATGCTTTTTGAATGGGAGACATTAGGAGATGAAGCCTTACGAGAGTTGAAGGTATCTAATCCACAGGCCTTCAATGCAAGGTGAGATCTTATTTGGAGGGCAAGTAAGGAAGATGAAGCTAATTAGATTCAGGACTATAGATTTTGTGAACCTTAGAGGATTATTTTGTCAGATCAAGGAATAAGAGTACAACTAGCTTTAAGGAAAGACTTATTGATTTGGTGGTATCAAATGTGATTGTGCCAAGCTAAGAGTAGGCTTGTATGGACGTGAGTAGATGCTCATTATTTATTAGTCTAGGTGGTCTCAAACCTTTTAAGTGTTTTACCCACTTTAGACAAGGTAGCGTGAACCATTTATTAAATGGAAATACTAGTGTTTTTGTATATGCTTGAATGGTGGAATAGCTATATTAAATTCTTAGTCTGACACACGTGACCCTGTTTCCCTTGACGGAGTACATGGCTCATAATAGCTCAACAGAAAATCCAATCGAAGGGGACAATCAAGAGGGACAACACTTTTCCATGGTTAGAGGGTATGACGAGTCAAAGACTGTTCATCAACAGTCAGAAACAATGAAGCTGCAACAAGACCTAATCTAGAGTCAGCAACTATAACTGTTGACAAGAGAATTAGGAAACATAGTTGTTCAAATCAGGGAAGGATCCAAAGCAAAGTTGGGAAGTTAATTTTCCCCAGAATCAGTTATACAACTGAAGGCACTAGAATTCTAGTCTCTAGTGCAAGGAGACATGAAGGTGGAACAATACTCTATCCGGTTCATGGAACTTAAGGATTTGCACCTTATTTGACTACTACAAAGGACGTGCAGGCACTAAAGTTTCAAGGCGGTTTGTATCCAAGGACCCTCCTCATGGTGACCCATCTTCAAATCAAAGCCTTCTAGGAAATGGTAAATGCATAAATTATTGTCGAAGCCATGTATGGAGGCTCGGCTACTTTTACCAGCTAAAAAAGAAAGAGAGATAGCCCATTCACTGGCAATGGAAGCTTAGATAATAAGAGGGTGATGACAGGAACAAACAAAGGAAAGGGCATGGGCATCATGATGGGAGGACAAATGTCCATTCCATTACCCACTTGTAGAAAGTGTGGCAAGAAGCATGGAGGTGAATCCAAGCTCGCTTCACGGGCTTGTTTCAACTGTGGTCAGCTAGGCCATATGAAGGGAGACTACCCCTCCAAGACTTGGAGCAGTAAAGATGCCACCAATAAGAGTCAAACGCCGACCACATACCCAATTTGCGAAGAGTGCGGTAAAAAGCATGGAAGCAAGTGCCAACTTACTTTAGGACTCTGCTTCAGGTGTGGCCAACCAGGCCATCTGATCAAAAACTGCCCCAAAAGAATGGGACCATTCCCAACGAAGTTTCCAAATCAAGGTCACGAACTCAAGTACTAGCTCTAGTATATGCAGCCACTCCTGGAAAGGTAGATGCCGACATCTTAGGAATAGAAGAAACAGACGTCATCCCTGGAAACCCTCTGGACCTATGTATTTTTAAGCTTAGTTAAAATTGATTTGATTGCAATTGATGGTATTATTGCATTACTGTTGTTTTGGAGTAATGTCAAGTCATTAAGGTTTGTAGGAGGTATGTTGTCTTATTCAAGCAAGACCCTATTTTAAGTGATTGTGGTATCGCACAAGAGTTCAATTCGGAATTCAAATTGTTGCCAAGTGGTAAGAGTAACAATTCTTATTAAGAGTATTATTGTTCATATCAGTGTAGATATAGAATACACTTTAGCAATTAGAGGAAGGATATTGAAGGTCGATTAATTAAGTATTCTACGTATTGAAGTCGACTATATAGTATTCTGTGTATGGGAGTTAGTTTTGGATGAACAGATGAAATGAACTATAGATGATGCGATGGAGTTTGTGTTCAAAAGAGTAAAGTGATTGGGAGAAACTTTGGTTTTAGTAGGATTCACTTATGATAGTAATTTTACCCAGTAATGGTTTCTAGCAATGCACTGTGTTTATGAATACATAGATTGCCCTTATAGTGGAGACAAATTTATGGGGAGTAAATTCTTGGTTTTGAGGATTTACGTGAACAGTAGGAACATATCCTTTTATTTAGAGTCAAGGTTAGAAACGGCCCTTGATGGATAGAAGAGCTATGCTGACTATAAGAGAGAAATTCTTGAGACTAGATCAATAGCTAAATGATTATCGAGGTACTACCTAAGAGGAGGAATGATTTGTTTTGGTTATGAAGGAGTAAACTGGTCCAAGACAAATAAAATTTCTTGAGGAAATAGAGAAAGTGAATTTAGTTTTATATGGATTAAATTCTTCCAAATTGAATTGCGCGAGCACTTGAAGTTTTAGATTTAGAGAGTATGTCGGTATGACTTAACCTACTTTGCGGAAGTATTCTAGTGCAAATTAAGAAAGAGAGTGAGAGAGTTAAGGGAATGGCAAAATCTCAATGGTAGAAATATCTGTAGGGACTAACTCTTTAAGCAATAAGGAAAGTAGTAATTTTACTTAAGCAAGGATCCAGTATCCTAGAAGGTTAGCCTAGAACTTGTTAAGTTTAGGCAGTAACCATTGTGAGTGTTATATTCTCCTTTTATAGGGTACCTATTATCTTGTGCAACCATATGATGGTTATAGATAAGTATGGTGTAGGCTACGAGAAGAAGGCTTTGTCTCATAAAGAACGTTATTCACCTCTTCACCCGACCACCTGGATGGACCAGGATAGTTTCAAAGTAAGCATGGCACAAGATGAAGCTAAATCTAACCGAGCAGCAGAGGAGCGCTCTGCAACTGCCAACCCTAAAATGTAACGTCAGGAGCTGCTATGTCATTGACTCACTGCGGACGTTTGCTAATAGTGGGTCAAGTACCAGACAACGAAGACAAAGTGGCCGAGCACCACTTCGGCCCAAGACTTTACGACAACGTGGCATATGATTCGGATGACAATGCATTCTACAACTTGCCGCAACACGTTATGCCGATGGACATCAACTCACCCCCACCCATTGACCAGCAACGTTCTGTCCAATGATGGACAGTAGGCTTGGTGAACATCATCTTCTCCTTAGTATTATTGATTGTTAGTATATACGTCGATTTCGGGAACGAACTCCTTTTCTTAGGAGGGGAGGATGTAACAGCCCACTAGAAAGTCAATGCTAGAATCTCTTTAGCCTTTAGAAATCTTGTGAAAATCCCGTAAGTTTTCACAAATCAACCAATCGCACAGATTTTAGTCTATCAGCATAGTCAATGTTGCCACTCACTATGGGGCAAGAAACGAGATTTTATTTACTTGCGATAGTTAGAAGTGTCAGAATGTGATATGGTCTACACTATTAGACTCAGTTAATTATTTAGAATTTTTTGGCCCAATAATCACATTTTCAGTTTTCGAACGAAACGCTTGTTCGAATATGCGTTTTATTTATTTCAAGGCACTTCGAGAGTGAATTTCGATAAAAATAAGATTGCATGGTTTGTTTAGTATGTAAATTTAAGATTTTTCAATGCAAATTTTAGTGTTCACTTTCCCGGAGTGAATACTAACCTCAATAGTAGCACCTAGTACAGTTTTTTCAGAATCACAATCTAGAATGTTCAAATTAGGTTAGAAAAGTTTTATGTCGACACTTGAAAACATCTTAGCCATATTTGGTGAATAGTATTTGACAGTTGGCACCAAAAGGAACCATGAGATGGATTGTGAAGGAAATCAGGGTGTAAGATAATGCCACCAAAGCAAAACCCTATTACATCCATCCATTCAAATTGTGCCAAACAAAAGAGGGTTTCAACCCTAGTGAAACCCTAGATGGTTTTAATCCAATTAAAACCCTAAAATCTTGGTAGAAACTGAAATCCTAAATGGTTTCCCCAAACCTTAAAGTTGGCCTCCAAACCCTATTTGATCCGATTTCTAGTATTTTGTTTAATCAATTGATTAAATTACTTACACATGCTATTAATTCTTCAAGTCATGTTATGACATCATTATCCAACCATTTAAACCTTGAAATTTTGATTAGACCAAGAAAAATTGAATTTAAGCTTGATAGCATCTCAAACCCTAGCCAAACCCTCTCTAAACCCCAAATGAAGCCCACTTGTTTAAGGCCCACGAATTTTGGCCACCTTGGCAAAGTTTCTTGAGAAAGTTTTCCCCCACCCATGGCAGACCAACCTCTGCCCATGATAGCCCCAAATAGCCCTTTGATGTGAGAAAAAAAATCCACCTCATCACCCCCTTCCAAATTTCAATGATATCCATTTAATTCCTCCGATTAATAATTCTAAAATATTTTTGCAAAAATAAAGTTTCTAGCTAACGTACCAATTCGATTAATTCATAGGATAATAAAATCATTTTATGTAAATAAAATATAATCCAACCCATTTAAAATAGTGAAAAGTCGATGTAATAAAATATTACCCAAGCCCAACCCAAAAACATTTACCTTCAAAATAACTTAACATAACACACTCAAAAATAAAAATGAGCCCACTAGAAAACAAGCCCATGTGGCCCAAAGTACAAACAACCCACTTTTAAAATCCTCATGTTTGGTTTTACAACTAAGAGGGAAAGATTCTAATTTCATAAAAACCTCATACTTCAAGATAAGCCTTATGGGAAGGCAACAAAATTGCTTATTTTTGAAAGCTATGAAAACATGAAGTGGGTGATACGGCTGAGGCATACCGAGAGGAAAGAACGCATGCAGTGGAGTAAGGGACTAGGCGAAGGTCGGCGGTGGTGAGCATGATGGTAGAGCACTAAGAGAGGGTGAGAGAGAGACAGAAAGGAGACTGAGAGAAAGAGACAATGGCTTATGGCTTATTGTGAGTAGTCAAGGCAATGGGTGGCAGCTTTCATCACTGGCGGCGTTTGGCTTTGTTTTGGGGAGCACGAATAGGAGCCTGTGCGGTTGAGATGTGGAGGAAACGGGGCTGTCAGTGTGGATGTGGCCTACTCTATTTTTGGGTGGGAAAAACAAAGCTTGTCGTGCGGTGCAACTCTAGTGGCTGAGACGTGAAGAATCAAGGGTGGTGGTGGTGGTTTGTTGAATGGTTTCTATGGCAACGTGGCTGTCTTAATGTTGCATTGCGGTGTAATGGATGATCCGGTGCAGCAGTGCCACTAGACAGAAAACCATGTTGCGTTTCGAGCTGGGCTTGTTCATGGCAGTGGTTGGGGGTGCTGCACGGCTGCGCTATGGGGTAGCAATGTTATGGTTAGGGTTAACGGTGGCTCTCGATTTCGTGTGGGTTGTTGTGCTGTGAGGTGGTTTGTGGAGGTGCAGTAGGCTAGCGGTAGCTACGTGTAGGCAGTGTTTCACTGGAACTCAGGCTACGGCAACCCTAGCAGTTGCTTGGCTTCTCTTTTTTTTCTACGTAAATGGGGCAATGTATGTGGTTATACTTGCATGTATATATATAAATATATATAGGTTAATTACACTTTCTCCCTTCGAACTTTCACTCAATTCACAAGGTGCTTCCCAAACTACTAATTACATCAAAGTGGACCCTCGAACTTTCAAAACTTCTCAATCCCCCATACCGTCTACCATCAACGTTAAATCTAACAAAAATTCAATGTACGTACTGCTAATGTGCATAACATTCACTGTAAATAAGTAATTTTTATCTAATTTATTATCATTGACCATATAAAATATAAAACAATATATACTATCAATTAATCATAATTCATTAAATATTTTTTTGTTAATTTATATATGGTTAATGAATATCAAATAATCTCATTATGTACATAGTTATTCAGATTTGCTTGCAACTTAGGTATAAAATAATTTTTATATATGGTTAATGATTAATGATTTATTATTAATTGATAGCATATATTATTTTATATTTTATATAATCAATGATAATAAATTAGATGTAAATTATATCTCTACAGTGAATTTTCGTTAGATTTAACGATGTTGGTAGGTGGAACGGAGGATTGAGAAATTTTGAAAGTTCGAGGGTCCACTTTGATGTAATTAGTAGTTTTGGGGGAACAATGTGAATTGAGTGAAAGTTAAGGGGGCAAAGTATAATTAACCCTATATATATATATAGTAAATTGATAAAGCACTAGAGAAAGAAATGGGAGAGACATGCATGAGTGCATGAGCGTGGAGACGTGCATGGCATGGAGTCCGATCCTTGGTTCCCACGGCCTTGGGCTTTTTAGGCCCATTTCAAAGTGCTTGGGCCATGTCTTGCATATTGTATAGAATTAACAAATGGTTTGGTCCGGTTACTATAGTCCATAATCTCTTTGGCTTGTCCGAAATTTTCTGAATCAAGTATTTAATAAATATTAATGGGCCTCGACTCAAATTCTAAACTAACCAAATCTCGTCTCATAAATTTTGCTGGCCAATTCCAAAGTAAAAAAAATATTACTTGCTCCCTTAAATAACTCTAACTTAATGACCAAGCCCAATAAAAATTCATATACTACCAAAAACATTTTTTGGCACATAGCTTACTCCAAAATTACTCGTTAAATCTTAAGTGGACTTTTCATACGTATTAAACCAAAATAAATTTAGAACCTACAGTTAGCTCGGCCTTGGTGCTCGGCCTTGGTGTTACACTTACAATATGTGTGTCCACAGTAAGTGCAGATACTTGTGAACTAGCATGTATTTTAACGTACTCATAGCTGATGCAGATACCTGTGTTGTAATGTGGTAATTGGTAAGGGCACATGGCTTAAGGGGACCCATGTAACACCCACATTTCACTTTTATTAATCACGCTTATTTATTGAACAACATTCCAAGTTCATGTATTTCACATTCATACTCATGTTATTTAATGTTCAATTCATGTTCATTTCACGTTCAACTTTATGTCATGTTTAAGTTCACGTCAATTCAGTTCTTCTCATGTCAGTTCATGTCATGTCGCATTTCAAGTTTAGTCCACTCTATTTAAGTCATGCCCTATTATACGTCAAGACAAGTCATCCTTATTTATGACTATAATTATGCATTCATGCATTTACTATCATGCCTGCATTTGTAAACTATATGTTAAGTTATCTGTTAACTTAATGATATTTGTAATCAAAACTCACCATTGTAGTGCCAACTACATTTCCCCAGAATGGTAGCTCGTGTGCTAGGATTAGAAGGCGCTTCGAAAGATGATCGACTGGAGATAGCCAATTAAACAGCAACAACACAATGCGAAGCTCATCGTTTCGATGTTCCGATTTAGAGATAGTAATATGGCATCTTTGACTAAGTTGCCCAAACTACTCGATGGATTAACCCAATAGAGACTTTAGTTTCTGACTATAATTATGGAGCTCGGCCTCCTATGCTTATGAGATTACAGTCTTTTGAGACCTATACTATAATCGTGGATGTTTATTCTTTCAGTATATACAAATCATGTATTTAGTATTTTGGATATTATTAGTTTGGTGCATAGTATTGCTCAAAAAAAATTATCCGCTACAAATATTGCATATTACTTGATGCTTGTTAGGAACATTGGATCTTTATCTATCATGAACGAGGAGGACAAGTAACCTTGTGTTGAATGTCTTAATGCTTCAGATGTCCATCCGATCCTAAGCGGAATCAGAGGGCGTCACTTCTCTCTCAATGAAGGCATAGTCTTCAACCTCCTGAAATCTTAGATTTCTCCATTATATTGAGCGACATGTGAGGCCATGAGAGATAGTAAAATCATCTATCATAGTGGATTTTGCCCCCCCAAACAACTCGTGACTGAAGGCTTTTATGCCGAACCACGTAAATCTCTGTGTCTTTTTTTTTTGGTTATTTATATATATTTTATGGATAAACGTAAAGAACACCGTATTGAAGCCCGAATCACCATTGTGGGCCGAGAATAATTCATTCCTTCCCTCTGGCCTGTTATGCGAATTGAGGCATTAACAACATGTATATGTCAATCTGTATCATGTATGAATGTGTATGTATATGGCTGATAATAAATAGAATAAACACAGGTATATATATAGTTTTTTCAAGAGACGAAGGTCACTTGTCCATGAGTGACCCCCTCCCATATTTATTAATAACCCTCACTTGTGGCGAAGGAATACCGTGATAATAACTCCACACCTTTTTTTTTTCAATTCAATAAATCAACTCAAAAAAAGCCAAACACCCTATACAAAAAAAAGAAAAGAAAAGAAACTCCAAACCATTCCTTCCTCAAAAAGAATTATCTCCGGATCTCTGGTAGACCCAGCACATCTAATATCAAAATACCCCTCAACAACCTTGGTAGACTACTATCCGAAACAAAGCTCCAATTAAGTACCTCTTCACCTTTTCTTGCCAAATAATCTGCCGCTTGGTTACGTTCTCGGAACTGATGAACCACTTGGTAACTAATGCCATCCAGTTCCTGTATGAGTGCATCCCAAAAGTCCCAAAGATACCATAAATTACAGCACCTATTCTTCACCCAATCCACTACTACCTTGGAATCACATTCCAAAATCACATGTCGGCAGGCCATTCTTTACATAATCGAACCCCTTGGAGTAAGGCTCTCAGTTCAGGCTCATTGTTGGTGCTGAAACCATACGGTGTTGAAAAACCAGCTATAATCCGACCCCAATGATCCCACAGAACTCTACCTCCACCACAATTTCCTGGATTCCCACGACAACTACCATCCACGTTCAACTTCCACCAACCATTTGGAGGCTTCATCCATGCTACCTGCTTCGGCGTGTGCTCTACACAGACTCTGGTTCTAATTTCCAGAGCATGCAAATTCTTCCTGTCAATCTGCGTCAACTCCTTATCATCCAAGTCGTTAACCAGTTTCCCCAACCATGACCGAATAGACCTCCAAATAGCTACTGCATTAACCAGCACACCCTCCATCCGAGCTTGGCATCTCCTTCTCCATAAACACCACGTCAGGATGCTAGGTAACAAGCCAATTAAAATACCCCTCTTGGTTCCTTTTCTCGCGCAAGCCATCTACGCCACAACTCTGTGCCACTAGGTCCTAGCATGAAAACAAGAAATGCCTAAAGCCAAAGATGCAGTACGCCAAACCTGCTCTGCAATCTGTCCAGTAGCAAGGATATGATCCAGTGTTTCCGTCTGTGGTGATGTACAACAGTCACACTTGGATGCCATAAACACTCCCCGTGATTTTACCCTGATATCAGTAGCTAAGCAATTAAACCGAGCCCGCCACATACACAAAAATTTTCTTCGGCAAGTGGCTGCTCCATATCCAGTCCATCCAAGGGTGCTGGTTTGCCTTCACTCTAATTAACTCCCAAGCACTGGCTGTAGAAAACAGTCCATCTTGTGTGGGTTTCCACATGAAAACATCTCGCCCAAGCTTGCCTGCCCCAATCTCCTGGATCACATCGTTCGCATTGTCCGCACCAACTAACTACTCTAGCATATCAACATTCCAATTCCCATCAACCCAGACCTCCTTGATTTGCAGTGATGGACTGCCAATCACCTCCACCATATTACATATAGGCCCATTCGAGAACCATCTATCAAACCAAAATGATGCTCTACCCTCCTTTATTCTGACTTTGGTAGCCTCACAAACATCTGGAAGAATAGCCACAATTGATTTTCCAGAGTCTCGAACTATTCGGTCTTGCTACAAATAGAGAGGCATATTGGCCTCTACCATACTTAGCTACCATAAACCGAGACCACAAGCCATCCATCAATAACATACGCCATGCCAATTTCATGTGCATCATTTTCTGTATCTCTGAAAAATCCCTCACACCCAACCCTCCCTCCTCTATTGGCTTACTGATTCGAGACCACGCACACCACTTTGCTTTTGCTTTTCCTTTCTTCTCTCCCCAAAAGAACGTGGATAAGATGGAGTTGATCTTTTTAAGAACAATATTTGGGACTTTCATCACAGCCAATAAATGCGAAGCCATACCAAATAACACATGCTTGAGTAATATCAACTGGCCTCTTTGGGACAACAATCTCGCTTTCCACCCTACAACCTTGGCCGAAATTTCACTACCAGTTGTTCCAAGTGGGCTACTTTCAATCGCCCACTTACCAGCGGAACCCCCAAATACGTAATTGGGAAATGCCCATGTGTAAATCCTAATAACCTTACCGGACCACACTGTCGTGCTGCACTGATATTGGGTGAGGTAAAAATTGCCGACTTCTCCCTACTAACCCACTGCCCAGACCAATTTTCATAACATGATAAAATATTCCCTAGTCGCCGCAAAGATCTCATATCCCCCATTAAGGAAAATTAGAATGTCATCTGCATATAACAGATGCGACACTAGCAAGGTCCCTACAGGATGATAGTGCCTACCAATCTGACCCTCTTCAAACTCCTTCCGCAGTCGCCTCGAAAGCACTTCTTGCATTAAAATAAATAAATACGGCGGGAGTGGATCCCCTTGCCGGAGGCCTCTCGTAGGCTTGAAAAAATCCTTATACAACCCATTCATCATTACTGAAAACCAAGGAGAAACAACACAAGCCTTTACCAAGTTACAAAATTGTTGTGAAAAACCAAAACAACCAAGAACTTTAATTAAGAAATCCCAATTTACCCTGTCATATGCCTTTGCCATGTCAAGCTTAACCATGACGTTTCTGCCAACCTTTTTTTATTCAAAGCATGGATCATCTATTGAGCCACAGAAATTTTCTCAAAATGCTACGATCCGGAATGAAAGCCCCTTGTTCCGCCTAAATCAGTTTTGGCAAAAGGGTCGTCAAACAATTCATGATAATTTTAGAAAAAATCTTATACGCCACTGAACATAGGCTGATTGGCCGAAATTTGTCAAAACTATGAGGATCCAGCACTTTAGGAATTAACACAATAAAAGATGAAGTATAAAACCTTGGTAGGGTAGTACCCATAAAAAAATCTCTTGCTGCCTCCACCACCTCTTCCTTCACAATATGCCAACAAGAAATATAGAAAGAAGATCCATACCCATCCGGGCCTGGGCTACTATGTTATGGAATGGAAAAAACCGCGTTCTTCACTTCCTCTTATGATGGAAGCCGGCATAAGTCTAAGTTCTCATCCTCTGATATCTCCATACCCAATAGTTGAGACAAATCTGCAAACTCTATAATTGGCCTCTCGGTAAGGAACTTAGTGAAATGTTCTACTGCTCCCAGGTGAAGTTGCTCCGGAGAAACCAGAATCATACCACCTCCAGCCGCATCTAGGAAATAACCGTTCCATGCCTCCGCTGAGAAACAACTGCATGGAAGAACTTGGAATTCTGATCTCCCTCCTTTAATCACTTCTTCTTGGCTACTTGAGCTAAATGGGTTTCTTCTCTTTTTTCCCAAACATCTATTTCCAGTTTAGTAACAAGGTAATCCACTTCTGTATCTACCGAGAATTCATACTGTAGCTGGGCTTCCAGAACAACAAGCCTCTCCTCTAGCTCCTTTAAATTGATATCAATTCTCCCTAAAACCATTGTATTCCAAGTACGCAACTCAAGCTTAAGGATCTTCAATTTTGCTGCCAGTTTAGTCAAACCCGATCCTGACACAGGCCTCCCCCATAACTCCTTAACCATGCTATAAAAAGAATCATGGGAACACCACATTTTTTGGAATTGAAAAGGAACTGGGCCATAGCGCATATTAATACATGACACTCTCACCACCATTGCAATATGATCCGAAGACTTTCTTTTAAGATACTCAAATTCTGCCATGTTAAACCTTTCTGAAAAATCCATATTCATAAGCACTTGATCAAGTCTTGCCCATTTTCTAGCAGTCCCCTCCTGCACATTGCACCAAGACAGAGGATTGCCAAGATAATTGAGATCAACTAGACCACATGCATCAATACATTCATTAAACTCATCCATAGCTTGAGTTGCTCGGGGCCTACCACCCACACGTTCCCTATCCTCTCGTATAACATTGAAGTCACCCATTACAATCCATGGGATCCCATTTGTATGACAAGCCACCAAAGACTCCCACAGACTTCTACGATCCAGGTGGCTACACTTCGCATAGATGAAAGAAACAAGAGTACGAGTACCCTCTAGAATGAACCATCCCGACACCATCTGATTGGAAATACTAACCATCTCAAACTCATATGGAGCTCACCACAAAACCCATATTTTTCCTCCTGCTACCTCATTACAATGAAAACCATCAAAAGCTAGAGAACTAACCAAACGCTGAAGCGGATTCTCTCCTGCAAAAGGCTCCATAAGAGCTACGATGGACCCATTATTTTTCCAAATTATATTACATAGAACACGACGAGAACTACCCAACCCCCTTATATTCCATGCAATGATGGACTCTGTGATAGATTAAGTTTAGTAGTACGGGTTAACACCCGTTGAGACTGACGAACAAAAATATTTCTCCTTGTGCTACTTGAGCCCGCCTTCTACCCATTATCAGATTCATATCCCTTCTACTTGGCCAACCCTACAAGATCTTCCTCCTCTTCCCCATCAGTGCCATGAGTAACAGGATCTGGTGGCTCTTCCAGTGACACTAGATTTAGGCAGCACTCCATATCAAGCACTTCGGATACCAGCGCAGCATGCACTCGACCCCCACTACACGGTGACTTTAAAGCATTCCCCAAAAAAAGGTCCATCAGCACTATCGCACCGTTTTAAAGGCTGACTTGGCCTGGAGGATGGTCTACCACTTCAGTTTGGATTGAAGGATGCTCTACCACTACCTCCTCCACCAGAGGCATCAATAAATTCTTGGGATCAACCCTTGAGACCGTCCCTTCACCCTCCCTAGGATTCAACACCGCTCCTCCTTCATCTATCACCACCACCTCTGCATTTGCCTCTGTATTCTTCATCTCTTCTTGCCCTGACCCCGCCAACATCTGCTTCGATGAACTCTCAGGTACATCACTTGAAACCATCCCTTCATCCTCCCTAGGAATCATCTCAACATTTCCTTCATCTGTCACCACCTCCTCTCCATCTTTTCCTTGCAAGCTTTTCTTTTGTTGATTTTCCTGCCATTTTTTCTTTACCCCCCCCCCTTGGCCACATCTCTTCCCTTGCGCATAGGTCCCTCACCAGCCCTACATACAACAGAAGTATGTCCCTATCTATTGCATTTTTTACATTAGAAACCTGGCCATTCATATCGAGCCTCCTGCCAAAATTTTTTATTAGCCATCACTAATGGAAACTTTTGTACCGGCTCCTCTATTAAATCTATTTCCACACACATATGAGCCCCAAAAGCCCTAGTTCTATGTAGCGTTGCATTATCAAGCCCCAGAAATCTCCCAAACCTTGTCGCAAGAATCTGCAACACATCCGTACGATACATATGGAGAGGCAAACCGGGTAGAAATATCCATTGAGGCGCAAACGTTGGTTCTTTTTTAAGATCAAAACTTTAGTCCATCGGAAGAGTCTGAAAACATAACCAGCAATCAACCGTCCTTCCCTCACCCATCCATGCACAAAATCCCGCTCAGATTGCATTTTTACCAAAACATGATAATCATCCATCACACTAATTGTTGGAATCTCCAGTAAGCCCCATGATTTAATGATAGCCAATTGAATATCATCAATTGTAGGCCTAATACGAACAAACTTCAGCACCAATGCAAAACAGAAATCCTCTGCAGCTTTGGACATCTCTGGCTCCATAAAAAGGAAACCAAGCTCCCCATCCACATCCACTGGATAATGCATTTGAACCTTAAAAGAAGAAGATGTCGCAGCACCCTTCCCTAACATTTGAACGTAAGACAGAGTCCCACCGTCCCCTCCAGCAGACGAAGGGGGAGTGGGCGCCACCATGGGCTAACCCTAGTCGAGGAACTAGAAAGGAAACAATATTCTCTTCACGTAAAATACGGAGCTATTTAAACACAGGTATATGTCAATGGGTATCATGTATGTATGTATGTGCTTGTATATGTATATACGTATGGAAGAATTGACGATTTATAGAAAGAATATACATTGAAAACATTAAAAAAAGGTAAAGATGTTGGTACTAAATGATAATAAAAAATCATAAACTTGAGTTGAGATGAAAATAAATAAACAAAAGGGCTAAGAAATTAATAAAAATAATGAAGTTTAAACAGAGAGAATGAGGGAACATATTTAAAGTTACTAAAAGAATTTTAGATTTTAAAATTACATTAATGCTATCTAGATTTCAAATTTACCAAAACGCAATCCAAAATTATCATTAAAATAGTATAGAACAAAATGTGGTTCAGAATGACCAGAATCAATTGTGGGAATAGGCCGATCTGAAATTTAGAATAAAATAAAATGAGGGGTATAGTGTACTATATACCACACCGGAAGAATGGCAAGAAGCTACAAGTCTTCTCTCTTCCTTTGTAATGGGAGGTTTAGGTGGAGTCGTGGGGACCACAAAAGATTCTAACAGAATATTGAGGTGGGAACGGAAGTGGGCACGTAACAAAGTGGTAGAGGAGTATGGTGGGGACATGAAGGAGGAGGATTTTATGGGCAGCGCTACCACCAGAGAAGTTGTTGTGGTTAGCGCAGAAGGTAGGTGAAGAAGAAGGTGTTTAACTTATTGAAGGAGATGAATGAAATAGAAGAGAAATGGGAGAGGCTATGCCTGATGGAGGAGGAGGGTGAGGCCATAGTTATTGATGAGATAGCTACGGATGAAAACCTATATAAAGGAGAGTGCAATCTGGTAGGTAAGGTCTGTATGGAAAGGAGTATCAGCAAGGAAGTGTTAGAGTCCACAATGAGGAAAGTTTGGAGGTAAGTAAGCCAGCAAAATTTGTTGAACTTGGTAGGAACATTATCACTATAACTTTTGTTAATCAAGCTGAGAAGCAACGTGTATGGAGTGGGAGGCCATGGCTCTTTGACTCACACTTGATTGCGTTGAGACTGTTCGATGAATATACACCACCAAAGAGTTTGAGGTTTGGGCAGAAGAGGTTTTGGGTTTAGATGCATAACATGCCTCTTGCATGTATGAATGAAGATCGTGGGAAGCAGATAGGGAAGACCATAGGTACGGTAGAGGAGGTAGATGTGAAGGAGGATGGAAGTGGATGGGAAAATATCTAAGGGTTCTCATCAACATAGATCTTACTAAACCACTGGCTAGAGGTAGAACCATTACTATGAAAGGTAAAAAGCTATGGATTCCTCTAAGGTATGAGAAGCTGCCTAGGCTATGTTTTTCTTATTGCTATCTAATTCATGCTTTAAAAGGATTTGAAGGGAAATAGGGAGGGAATGTTCAGTATGGGGCATGGCTCAGGGCTGACTCAAAAACAGGTACTAGAATGAAGAAAACATAGGGTTCTACAAGTATAAATAGGGTGCAGATAGCTACCCTACAATTATGGAAGAGGAGGGTTGGGTATCACAAGCTGAGGTAGTAATGGAGGGTACAAAAAAGGATGAGAGGAAGAAAAATAGTGGAGAGGTGCGTACTGACCTAGAGAGGGTGGATATTGAAGTTGGGGGTGTGGATGAGAGTAGTGATAGGGGAGGCAGGAGTGTTGAAAAGCTAGCTATGAATTGCAAGCTATAAGATATTGTGGAAGAAAAAGAAAATTTAATGGAGGTAAAGAGAGGAAAAAAAGAGGAAGGGAATGTGGCAAGAAGTAAAGGAACTATGCCTATTGACTTAGAGAAGTTGCTGGAAGTCCGAGGCTAAACTGTTAAGGGAAGTAAAACAAAAGGACTCAGGCAAAGGATGAATGGAAGAAAAGAGCTAGAGATAAGGAGGAGGTCAAAGATAGAACTGGTGGATGTATCACTCGAAATAGAATGAAAGATGAGGAGGAGGAGGGAGAGGCAGAGATTAAGTATAAGAAAGGTAGGCTGAGCAGTTATGAGAGTGTGGAAGGTTCATATTAAGTATTGATCGAGATTGTGCAACAGCCTTGCCAATCACAATGAAAATATTGAGTTGGAACTATCGAGGGTTTGGGAACCCTTGGACAGTTCAAGACCTCTACCATATGGTGGAGGAGAAGAAATCCGATTTAGTCTTCTTAATGGAGATTAAGTTAAGAGCTGAGAAGTGCACTAGATTGAAGAAGAGGCTCAATTGTGAAGGTTGCTTTGTGGTGGAGCCAGTTGGGAAAAAGGGTGGTATAGCTCTATTGTGGAATAGTAGGGCAAAGGTAGAAGTTTTGAACTATACATAGAGGCACATAAGTGCCTGGATCACAGAGGGGGAAGGGAATGAAAGGTGGTTGGTGACAAGTTTTTATGGTCAGCCTGAAACTATCAGAAGGGCCGAAGCTTGGGACCCATTTTCATCATTACGGCCATGAGGCAACCAAGGGTGGTGTGTGATAGGGGATTTTAATGAAATTTTTGCCCATGATGAGAAGGTGGGTGCTAAGCCAAGACAAGAAAAATAAATGGAGAGTTTCAGATCAGTACTTGAGAAGGGGAATCTTTCAGACTAGGGTGGAGAGGGAATAAGTTCACATTGGAGCAATAAACATGAACATGATACTTACACAAAAGAAAGGCTGGACAGGGCAGTGGCTAATCCATGTTGGGCACAAATGTTCAAAGAATATAGGGTGGAAGTATTAACTGGTAGAAGTTCAGATCACAAGCCATTATTGCTGATCATGAACAAGGAAGGAAGGAAAGCAGGGAGGGGAAGGAAAGTTTTCAAGTATGAAGCTAGCTGGGCTAAAGAGGAGGATTGTGAAGAAGTTATCAAAGGGGCCTGGCTCAGTGAAAGGGAAAGGGGAGAGCAAACAGAAAACATTCAAAACCTGTTGGAGAAGAGCAAAGGAGCTCTCATCAGATGGAGTGACCAAATTAGTGTGGATAGAGTGAAACAAATAAAGGAAAAGACTGAGATCTTAAAAAAGCTACACGATAATGAGAGTAGTTACAATTTTGCAAAGATCAAAAGAATGCAAAGGGATATTGGGGTCATGCTTGAAAAGGAGGATGTGAAGTAGAAACAAAGAGCTAAAAGAACTGGTATGCAATGGAGGACAGAAACATCAAGTTTTTTAATGATTGTGCAAATCAGAGAAGAAGGAAAAACAACATAAAGCAGGTTGTGGATGAACAAGGGAGGGTTTCTAAAAGCCATGATGAGATTGATGGAGCTTTTAGAAGTTACTTTGAGAAGTTATTCACAACTCAACCAAGCACAACAGCTACGGAAGATTGTTTGCAACATTTGGAGCCTCGATTCATGATTACGTCCAAAGAATAATGTGGTAGTTGTAGCACAACTTTGGGGTGATTCCACAAAGAAACAAATTAAAAGAATAGTACAATAATACAAAAAAAAACTAAGAAAAAATATTAAATGATTAATGGAGAACAAAGATTAATTTTAAATGTAAATTAAAGTGAAGCAAAGCGACTAACGGAGAAAGTACTTAAATTTGACAAACAGTAGAGCATCAGGAATCCCATGCCCAAATTCAAAATTTTAATTATTCTTAATTCATTGGATAACTCAATTGGGAACTTAATTCTCAAAATTTCCAAATGGAAGATATAGATTTATAAACCAAGATTAAACCAAATATAACCCTTTGACAAATCATTCACCACTTTTTAAAATACGTAAATTATTATCATTATTGAGAAAATTCAACGACGACAATATACTTTGGGAGCGATATTGCAGCAAAGAATTAAATTAATAGAGATAAATAATTGATCTAAACATAACCAAAGAACTAATCCATTCAATAGAAAAAGTATGACTGAATCCATAAACAAAATAAATTCTATGATTATTCGGAGAAGAAAACATCAACAATGAGTTGAGAATGATGAAACAAAAGAATTTTAGTAATTGAAAATCAAATACATAAATCAAAAATAAATTACAAATACCATCTAATGTGCAAGTTCATCCCTAGCCCTACTTGAGAATTTAGTTAACCATAAATATAATGGACAACAAAAACCTCAAGAGAAAAGTAAAGCAAACGGTAGCCATGGCAATTAAATTCCCATCTTCCTCTTTTCAGCCTCCTCCTAATATACTTATATAGGGTAGGAAAGAAACCCTAATATCTTCATGATTTCCGTCTAGAAAAATCGCCTAAATGTTAGGACTTATCTTGGTAGCCACGTACACACTTCAGAAATTTGAATTTGGAAATTCTTGTTAGAGACAAAGTCGTATCCCTTTAAGTTAGCTTTCCAACGCATATAGACTCGTATCAATCTGATATGTAAGTGAAAAGTTACGTTCAAAATACTAAAGTATATTCAGACTGTCTCCTAAAGCATGTTGGACTCTGACTATTTTTCTTGATCCGAATTACTCTTAAACCCCATCATTATCCTTATTTGAAGAGTCCTACACTCATTGAAAGTTCTCAGGTTGTTCCAACTCTTGCCCATTTGAAAATCATTTAAATTTGACTGGATTTTGACTTACTCTTTTATAGTCCCTGAAATTAAACATAAAAATCTGCTTAGGAGTATCTCAAAGTAAATAAAAACTCAATTCAAGAATACACATTAATTCCTATAATTTTTATTCATATTTTAGCATTATAGTCCAATAATATGGTATTTAGAGTGCACTTTCGTGCACTCATCACACCCCCCGACTTACTCGTTGCTAATCCCTAGCAATTTTCATGCTAAATCAACGAAATAGACCAAAGAAAATCACACACAAAGGCCCCCAAGTCATACTTTCTAGATTCACATATCAAAGCAATCTTAGAAATTCAATAACCCTATCACAAGCAATCCACCTATAACAATCCACAGAGTGTGTGTGTGTGGTCCAAGCTATATCCATCTAACCAAAAGCCCTGACACATGCAAAATCAAGAATATCTCAAGCGAAAGTTTCAACTCCATAACTCACGAGTATAAAAGTGTTTTGTGTGAGAATTCTCTCTATGGAGTTGACAATGGGTGTACACACACTCTTATGAGGAATTAGGCAAATATATACAAGCAACAAGTAAACATTGATCTTATGATAGGAACACTAACAAATGAGACTTCCACCACTCTTTCCAAAACCTTACTTAGGATCAAAAGGGTCAACACAAAAGGTTGTAATGTGGCTTGGGTTCGGGGCTATATGAAAAAAAGATGAAAATGATTCAAAAAACTTTCAAGTTCATACAAAGAAAATCTTATTAAACCTCTCAATAAACCACATTTCTTACTTGATGTACTCTCCAACTTTTCAAATCATCGAATAATGTCTCTTTTTCTTTTTCTTTTGTTCTTTTTTTTTTATCTTTTTTTTTTAAACTTGGTGAACAATTATGTCACCCTGATTTTTGCTATTTCTACCCAGCCTTGGTATTTTTGCCTTTGAAGCTCACTCACTTAAACACTTTGTAACTCATGTTTTTCCCCTTTCTCTCTCTCCTTTTATTTTTTAAATTGAGTAGAAAAACAAATTCCACATCTAGTACTCACTTGGAAGTAACAAGGGTAGGAAAAATCAGTGTATAGGTTATACTCCAATGTGGAGAGGTATGGATGAAGTGGGCATATGAAAAGAAAAAGCTACATGTGTTTATTGGCTCAAATTTGGCTACTAGGGGTTTAAAATGGAAAGGGTTAGCTTGAAAGGCTCAAACGTTGATCCTAAGTTGACCTTCGCCATATCCCAAGTATATCCACCATCTTACCACAAACCATGTAATGATATTCTCAAAAGAAGTATCCAATTCAACAGATCAATGAACGCTTATCACAATTTACTGCATTTGTAGGCTCTCAATCCTCTTCAAAACTCACATGAATACTTAAGCAAAAGAGTTCTCTAGTTACATGTGTCAAACCATCATCTTATCACAAAGCTTGGATGAGTGCATTAGGGGTTCTGTGAATGCTTCAGTAAAAATGATTATAATAGGTTTGGTGAATTCACGAAGATGACTATGAATGAGAATGAGTACATATGTGAAAAGGATGCACGTGTGATGCAATTTTTTTTTTTTTTTAATATTGGCACATGAAAATATGCCATAGAGTTCCAACAAACATTTTAAATACTGACTTTGCACCACCACCCCCCAACTTAAATGAAACATTGTCCTCAATGTTTAAGAATCAAATTTGAATGAGGAGTGACCAAAAAGGATATAATACACCTGATGAGTGACATGAGTAGCTTGCTAAGTACCAAAGATGGTAACTTGAAATGACAAAATGAATCTAACCTGCAAACAAAAACAAAGAAACAACAGCAAACAAAAAAGGAAAAGAGAGAAAATAAGAGAGAACAAAAAAAAAATAAAAAAGTAAAAACATACCTGTGTGGTGTGGTCAAGGTTGATAGACCGGATCCACAAGTGGAATGTCTTCCACTTCCGAAACTTGCCTATCAATTAATACTTTAAGGCGTTGACCATTTACTTTAAATATCCGACCATCCTTAGAATCCTCTATTTCTACTGCCCCATTTGTAAAAACATTATTGACTATAAAAGGGCCGGTCTACCTAGACCAAAGTTTTCCTGGGTGCTTATGGAGTCTAGAATCATATAAGAACACTCTATCATTAGGCTTAAAAGTTTTTCTCAAAATATTTTTATCATGGAACGCTTTCATTTTAGCCTTATAAATTCTAGAGTTCTCATAAGCATTATTTCTCAACTCCTCTAACTCGGTCAACAGAAATTTTCTAAACTTACCTGCTTCTCCCATGTCGAAATTGAATTGCTTGATGGCCCAATAAGCTCAATGCTCGAGCTCCACAAGTGGCAAGGCTTTCTGAAAACAAGCCTATAAGGTGACATGCCTAAGGGAGTTTTGAAAGCTATACGGTAGGCCCAAAGAGTATCAACTAGTCTCAAATACCAATCTTTGCGATCCGGGTTGACCATTTTTTCTAAAATTTGCTTAATTTTCATATTTGCAAGTTCTACCTATCCACTTGTCTGGGGGTGGTAGGCAGTAGAGATCTTATGTACCACTCCATATTTTTTCATCAAAGTCTCAAAAGAACGGTTGCAAAAATGTGTACCTCGGTCACTAATGATAGCACATGGTGTACCAAATCGAGATAACACATTTTCTTTGAGAAATTTAATTACCGTCTTATTATCATTACTCCTGCAAGCTGCTGCCTCTACCCATTTTGACACATACTCTACTGCCACAATAATATATTGATATTCAAAAAAAAGGAGGAAATGGCCCCATGAAATCAATGCCCCAACAATCAAAAATTTCAATCACTAAAATTGGGTTTAAGAGCATCATATTACGACAAGACATAACTCCTAACTTTTGATACTTTTCACATGAGTGATATTTGATGTTTGCGTCCTTAAACAAGGTGGGCCAATAAAATCCACACTGCAGAATTTTTGCAGTGGTTTTCCTCATTGAAAAGTGGCCCCCACAAGTTTGGGAGTGACAAAATTCCAAGATGCTAGCAATCTCTTCATCAAGGATGCAACGCCTTAAAATTTGGTCAAGGCAATATTTGAAAATAAAAGGGTCATCCCAATAGAAATTACATACCTCAATCATGAACTTCCTCTTATCCTGAGCGCTCCAATCTATTGGTATCTCACCTGCAACCAAATAATTCACAATATGAGCAAACCATGGTAGAGAAGTAATAGAAAGCAAATGCTCATCAGGAAAATCATCCCTGATTGGTAGGTGGTTAGAGGTGTCCTCAAATGTGAGCCTCGAGAGATGGCCAACCACTACGTTCTCCACTCCTTTCTTGTCTTTGATGGTGATGTCAAATTCCTGCAAAAGTAAAATCCACCTTATTAGTCGCGTTTTAGCATCCTTCTTTGTAAGAAGGTACTTAAAGGCTGCATAATATGTGAAAATAATAATAGGAGAACCAATCAAATAAACACGAAACTTATCCAAAGCAAACACTACAGCTAGCAACTCTTTTTCAGTGGTGGAGTAATTCATTTGAGCGCTATTTAGAGTACTACTAGCATAGTAAAGGACATAAGGCTTCCCCTCCCTTCGCTATCCAAGAACAACACCTACAGCAAAGTCACTAACATCACACATGATCTCAAAAGGTAAAGTCCAATCAGGTGACTGCATTATGGGTGCTGAGGTAAGCTTGCCAATTAGCGTTTTAAATGCCTCTTGACAAGTTTGTGTTCACTCAAATGGAGCATCTTTAGCTAGGAGGTCACATAATGGCCTAGATAGAGTGAAAAATTTCTATATAAACCTCCTGTAAAAGCCCGCATGACCAAGAAAGGATCTCACATCCTTTACTGTCCTAAGTGTAGGTAACTTAGAGATTAATTCAATCTTAGATTGATCAACCTCTATCCCCCTAGAAGAAATAATATGCCCTAAGACAATACCTGAAGGTACCATAAAGTGGCATTTTTTCCAATTCAAAACCAAATCCTTCTCCTCACAACGAGTCAACACTCTTTCTAAATTCAATAAGCATGCTTCAAAGGAAGATCCAAAAACAGTCAAGTCATCCATAAAAACTTTCATGCAATTTTCAACCATGTCACTAAAAATGCTCGTCATGCAACGTTGAAAAGTAGCAGGTGCATTACACAATCCAAATGGCATTCTACAAAAGGCATAAGTACCAAAAGGACAAGTGAAAGTGATTTTTTCCTAGTCTTCTAATGCAATTTCAATTTGATAATAACTATAATAACCATCCAAGAAACAATAGAAAGGATGACTAGCAACACGCTTAAGAATTTGATCAATAAAAGGGAGATGAAAATGGTCTTTTCGGGTGGCAGCATTCAATTTTCTGTAATCAATTCACATCCGCCACCCAGTCACAAGTTTTGTAGGGACTAACTCTCCCAGGTCAATTTTCACCACAGTAACACCTGACTTTTTAGGAACAAGCTGCGTAGGACTTATCCATTTACTATCAGCAGTAGGATATATAATTCCTGCATCAAAAGTTTCAACACTTCATTCTTCACCACTTCTTTCATAGTGGGATTAAGCCTATGCTGGGGGTCTCTACGAGGGCTAGTTCCTTCCTCCAAATTAATTTTATAAGAACAGACCAGGGGACTAACACCTTTTATATTAGCAATGCTTCAACCTAAGGCTGACTTATACTTACTTAGGGTTCGAATTAATTTCTCACCTTGAGACTCAGACAACTCATATGAGATAATAACAGGAAAAGTATCACCTGGACCAAGGAAAGCATGTTTTAAACCCTTGGACAGAGGCTTCAAATCAACTTTGGGTGCTTCCACACTTGAAGGAATTTGTTTTGCACTTCTCTTAGGCAACTCCTCAAACTTCGGTTGCCATGCCCAAGTGCCATAATCCTGAGTTCTATCAAAAATAGCCCAAAATATCAACTACATCAGATAGATCACTGATAGGATCAAACTCAGAATTAACAAGAAAATATTCAAGGAGATCAAAATCATGATCTATAGAAACTCCCATATCCATAAGTGAGTCAATCATGTATATCTGGTGGCTCTCATCATCATCTTCTGGCTGTTTTGCAATATGGAAGATATTCACCTCAAGGGTCATGTTTCCAAAAGACAGCTTCATGAGCCCATTCGTGCAATTAATTAGAGCATTAGCATTGGCAAGGAAAGGCCTACCTAAAATCAAAGGAATTTTAGAAGTAGTATCAACAACAAAGCCAGTGTCAAGTATTAGGAAATCAACAGGATAATAAAATTTGTCAATTTGAATTAGAACATCCTCTACCACACCCCGGAGTACTTTGACTGAACGGTCAGCCAATTGGAATACCACAGTGGTTGGTTTGATTCTCCCAACCCCAACTGTAAATAAATAGAATATGGCATTAGATTCACATTAGCTCCTAAATCTAGCAAAGCTTGCCCAAACTCGGAGGAATCCGCTGCTCAATTAGAGCACTTACTTGCTTTGTTAGGAACGCAGTCTTCTTCACATGGTGCTTCCTCTTAACTGTACACAAATCCTTGAGAACTTTTGCATAAGTAGGCACTTGTTTAATCACATGCAAAAGAGGAAGATTGATTTTTACCTGCCTTAGATTCTCTAGGATTTCATTGTTAGGATCCATAGTTCGCTTGCTTGATTTTAAAGCTTGAAGGAATGGTACCTTAACAGGACTCTTTGTCAACTCTGGTTCCTTGGGCAGCTCGTCATCACTACTATCTTGATCCTTTTCATATCCTCTGATTTGTTCGTTGTTGGGATGTGTAATGACTTACCACTTCGAGTCACAATGGCATTCACATCCTTCAAATTCTCTTGTGCCATGTATTGACCATGGGGTGCGGATTGAGCTTGAGAAAGGAACTTTCCTCGCTCATTCACACTTAAAGAGCTTATCAATTGGACACTTGGCTCTTTATCTCCTTATTTTCTTCCACAATCTGCGTAATCAAAGATTTAAACTTTTGGTTAGTCTTACCATGTGCTTCAATAAAAGCATGCAAAGTGTCTTCTAAAGGACTCCTAGAAGATGAAGGTGCATGATATGATGCAGGATATGATCTACGGGGTTGTGCAGGCTGCTGTTTTCAAACTTCCAGCTAAAATTGGGATGATTGCGCCACCCCGGATTATAGGTATCAAAGTAAGGTGTAAAAGGCTTCTTTTACATACCCAAGGCATTACATTGTTCTTCGTACACCCCTCTCATCTCAACAAGTGTGTGACACTCTTGGGCGAGGTGATCTACCCCACCACACACAAAACATGGTCCAAAAGACTCTGCATGATTAGCCACGTGTGTTGGCTTCAAGTCCTTAGTCTTTAACACATCTAGCTCCCTAGTGAGCATCTCAATCTTTGCCTTTAAGTTATCCTCCTTCCTGAGATGGTAAATTCCACCACCATTTGGGTTTCCTGCATGTCGTGACTTATTTGTGCTCTCAGTAGCACTAGGTCCAGTCCAAGTGTGAGCTTTTTCAGCAAGCTCATTGAGGTATTCTAAGGCCTCATCAGGATCTTTCTGTAAGAACTCACCATTACACATCATTTTCACAAATTGGCGCTCTCTATGTGTAAGTCCCTCATAAAAATAGCTCACTAGGTGCCAATTCTCATACCCATGGTGAGGACACATACTCAACAACTTCTTAAATCTCTCCCAAGACTGATACAAAGTCTCACTGTCCTTTTGTGCAAAGGTAAAGATTTGCCTTTTAAAAGCATTGGTCTTATGTTAGAGAAAGTATTTATTAAAGAAGACCTGAGTCATCTCATTCCATGATCCAATAGATCGGGGTCTCAGTGAGTATAGTCAACTCTTAGCTCTATCCTTCAAAGAGAAAGGAAAGAACTTAAGTCTCACAACATCATCAGTTGCATTGTGACTATGAAAAGTCGCAACTACTTCCTCAAACTCCCTAATGTGCACATATGGATTTTCATTTTCCAAGCCATGAAAAGTAGGGAGTAACCGTATCATCCCTGTTTTAAAATCCAATTGGCGAGTATTAGCTAGAAACATGATGCATGATGGTGTGGCTGTGAGTGTAAGGTAGAGGTAATCCTGAAGAGTTCTAGTGGGTTGATGTTCGTGTTCACTCATTTCTTCGAGACTAGAAGGATTGTCAAATAAAGGATTTAAAAAATTTAATTCTGACTCTAGCACAGGCCTACAAGTAAACCTACCCAAGGCGTCTCTATATCTGTGCATGCAAGGTTAAAAAAAATAATAAAACTACTATAAAAAGAAAGAAGAAAAAAGATGCAGCAAGTTAAAAGAAGGAATGAAGTTACCGCCTTTACAAACTGCTGAAAAGAAAACTATCAGCAATTCTTCTACCATCTCCCGGCAATGGTGCCAAAATTTGATTACGCCCAAAGAATAACGCTGTAGTTGTAGCACAGCTTTGGGGTGTCGATTCCACAGAGAGACAAATTAAAAGAATAGTACAAGAATACAAAGAAACTAAGAAAAAATATTAAATGATTAATAGAGAATAAAGATTAATTTTAAATATAAATTAAAGTGAAACAAAGTGACTAACGAAGAAAGTACTCAAATTTGACAAACAGTAGAGCGTCAGGAATCCCTTGCACAAATCCGGAATTTTAATTATTCTTAATTCATTGGATAATTCAATTGGGAACTTAATTCTCAAAATTTCCAATCGGAAGATATAGATTTATAAACCAAGATTAAACCAAATATAACCCTTTGAAAAATCATTCACCACTTTTAAAATACGTAAATTATTATCACTATTGAGAAAATCCAACAAACAATGTACTTTGGGAGCGATATTGCAGCAAAGAATTAAATCAATATATATAAATAATTGATCCAAACATAACCAAAGAACTAATCCATTCAATAGAGAAAGCATGACTGAATCCATAAACAAAATAAATTTTATGATTATTCGGAGAAGAAAACATCAACAATGAATTTAAAATGATAAAACAAAAGAGTTTTAGTAATTGAAAATCAAATACATAAATCAAAAATAAATTACAAATACCATCTAATGTACAAGTTTATCCCTAGCCCGACTTGAGAATTTAGTTACCCATAAATATAATGGACAACAAAAATCTCAAGAGAAAAGTAAAGCAAACGGTAGCCATGGCAATTAAATTCCCCTCCTCCTCTTTTCAGCCTCCTCCTGATATACTTATATAGGGTAGGAAAGAAACCCTAATATCTTCATGATTCCCACCTAGAAAAATCGCCTAAATGTTAGGACTTATCTTGGCAGCCACGTAAGCACTTCAGAAATTAGAATTTGAAAATTCTTAAGAGACAAAGTCGTAGCCCTTTAAGTTAGCATTCCAACGCATCTGGAATCGTATCAATCTAATATTTGAGTAGAAAGTTACGTTCAAAATACTAAAATATATCCAGACTGTCTCCTAGAGCATGTTGGACTCTGACTATTTTTCTTGATCCGAATTACTCTTAAACCCCATCATTGTCCTTATTTGAAGAGTCCTACACTCATTGAAAGTTCTTAGGTTGTTTCAACTCTTACACATTTGAAAGTCCTTTGAATTTGACTGGGTTTTGACTTACTCTTTTATAGTCCCTGAAATTAAATATAAAAATTTGCTTAGGAGTATCTTAAAGTAAATAGAAACTCAATTCAAGAATACACATTAATTTCTATAATTTATATTCATATTTTAACGTTATAGTCTAATAATAAGGTATTTAGAGTGCACTTTCGTACACTTATCAAGTCACAAGAGAAATGAATGAGAAGCAGTTAAGGCCTTTTTGCATAATGGAGATTGAGGCAGCAATTAAGCACATGGCCCCTTTAAAGTCACCAAGTCCTGATGGATTTGGTGCTTGCTTTTACCAGAATCATTGGACCACAGTAGGAGAAGAGGTGTGTTCTGTAGTTCTAGCTTTCCTGAATGGTAACATCCTTACTCCTTCTGTTAACTATACTTATATTGCTCTTATTTCCAAAATAAAAAACCCCAAGGTTGTTACTGAATATAGGCCTATAAGCCTTTTTAATATCATTTACAAAATTGTGTCTAAAGTGATAGTAAATAGACTCAAATGACTGTTGACAGAATTCATATCAGCCAACCAAAGTTCTTTCATACCAAGGAGAGTAATAACTGATAACATTATGGTTGCATATGAGGTTTTGCATACAATCAAGGTGGGGAAGAAGGGTAAAGAAGGAAGTATGGCTATCAAACTTGATATGTCAAAAGCGTATGATAGAATAGAATGGCCTTTTGTGGAAGCAGTCATGAAGAAGCTAGGTTTCTGTAATGAATGGTCAGAATTAATTATGAAGTGTGTTACTTTAGTATCATATTCAATCTTGATAAATGGTAAGCCAGGGGCTCGAGTGTATTCTTAAAGGGGGTTAAGACAGGGGGATCCTTTATTCCCCTATTTATTCATTATGTGTGCAAAAGGTTTGAGTTCTCTGCTTAACAATTTAGATTATAAAGGGGACACAATAGGGGTTTCAGTGGTGAGAGGGAGATTAAGGATAAATCACTTGCTATTTGCTGATAATTGTGTTCTATTTGGAAGAGCTTGTGTGGAAGAATGGAGGAAACTGCAAGCTTTACTGCTAAGGTATGAAAAAGCCTCTGGACAGTTTCTAAACAAGGACAAGACAGTAATGTTTTTCAGCTCAAACACTCATTCTGAAGATAGAAAGATTGTTCTAAGGGAAGGAGGGGCCCTAGTGCAGGGCAATTATGAAAAATACTTGGGGCTCCCTACTATGGTTAGTAAATCTAACTATAACACCTTTAGGTGTCTTAAAGAGAGTGTGGCAAAAAATAAACAATTGGAAGAATTTTTTCTCTCAGGGGCAGGGAAGGAAATTATGATCAAGGCTATCCTACAAGCTATACCTTCCTACACTATGAGTGTTTTCAAGTTGCCTAAGAAGCTTTGCAAAGAAATTAATGTTATGCTTTCTAAGTTCTGGTGGGGAAACCAACAGAAAGAAAATGGTCTACGATGGAGGAGCTGGGAGAAGATGGGACAATAAAAGGAAATGGTGGTTTGGGCTTCAGAGATCTAGCAAGTTTTAATTTATCTTTATTGGCAAAGCAGGCTTGGATAATATTCAGAACCCTCTCTCTATGGCTGCAATGATTTTCAGAGAGAAATATTTAAAAATTCCTCACTATTGGAAGCAAAGTTGGAAAATGCTCCCTCTCTGATTCGGAGGAGTGTTTGGAGTTCCGTTGGGCTGTAAATAAGGGTCTTAGATGGAGGGCGGGGAATGGCAATAAAATTAAAATATGGGGTCAAAGGTGGTTGTCAACACCCACATCCTTCTGTGTTCAATCCCCAATTTCGAAGTTGAATGGTGAGGCAAAGGTTAAAGAACTAATACATGAGGAAAAGATAGAGTGGAATGAGAGTCTAATTACATCAATATTTGGGAGGGAAGAGGTTAACCAGATATCCAGTATCCCTCTAAGTAAAAGGAATATAGAGGACCAAATGATATGGGGTCCTTCTAAGAAGGGTTTATTCAATGTCTAGAGTGCATACTTTCTAGAAGAATCAAGGAAAAAAATAGTGCTGGGAGAATCATCAGTGGAGACTGAGATTGACAGCTGGTAGAAGAATATATGGGGTTTGAATATAGCTGGAAAGGTAAAAAAAAAAAAAAATTGTGGAAGGCAGGGAACAATCTCCTAGCTAGATGAAGAAACTTGTTTGTTAAAAAGATTGTTGAGGAACCAATTGTCCTATCTGTTTACAAGAGGAAGAGTCAGTGATGCAAGTATTGTGGCATTGCCTAGCTGTGAAGGATGTGTGGGCTATGGCTTTAAAACCAATTCAGAAATGGAGGATAGATGAAGGTGATCTACTGAAGCTATGGGAAGAGTTGACAGGAAAGCTCAACAAGACTGAATTGGAGGCAACAGCAGCAATTATGAGAGGTTTATGGATCAAAATGAACACTTTCATTTTCAAAAAAAAGTTTCACAACCCTTGTAGTGTGATCAAATTAGCAAAGGAAAGCTTTGATGAATTTCAACTAGTAAAGGATAGTTCAAAGAAACCAGAGAGCTCTAGCATTATAGAAAGGTTGGAACAGCTGTGGAGACCACCAGGAGAGAATTGTTTAAAGGCTATTGGGATGAAACCCTTGATGTTAAGTCGAGGAAGAGCGGCTAGGGGTGATCATTAGAAATGAAAAATATGAGGTGATGGCAACATGCTGTGACCCGAAAGGCAATGTGGAGCAACCAGCTATAGCAGACAGTTTTACACTAAGGAAAGGAATGGAATTCTGCAGTGATTTGAGTTTCAATAGAGTGATACTAGAGGGGGATGTACAGGTTATTGTCAAAGCTATTAATGATCCAAATGAAGACTTCTCCTACTATGGAAGCATCATCAAAGAAATGAAGGTTTTTTTACAAGCTTGGCCTAACAAGAAAGTGCAGTATACAGACAAATACAAATTCAGTAGCTCATAGCTTAGCTAAAGCAGCCATACATTTAGATTTAGAAAAGATGTGGATAGAAGAGGCACCTATGTTTATCTCAACATTTACAGAAAGACAAAGAATGTATTGTAGACACTACTGTTCTATAAATGAAAGATGAAAGTTCTATTTCAAAAATATATATATACCACACCGGAACGAAAAAAATCAATTTGGAATAACCGAAACATAATGGAATTGAAAATATCGCCAAACTGAAAATCAAACCCTAATCGAAACGGGCCAACAAATTCCTACTTAAAAATAAATAAATAAATGAGAAACAAGCAAATGGCAGGTGAGTTGGAAATTCCCTTGTGATTCACCTTCCTACCCACCCTTAATAAATATATAAAATAATTATTTGTAAAATGCTAGTCCCTAACACGTTTAGGTAGACTACATTTAGTTTAGTCTCTATTTAGAGTTTTGTTTTCTCCTCCTTCTACCACTTCAACATCCTCCTTGTCTCTTACGTCCAAATATCATTCAAACAAAAAAGCATTCCAATTTCAAATTTTAAACTTTTTCATCTAATTATTACCTAATCATTACATTTAAAACTTTTCTAAACTTCCAAACAAAAAAAAAAAAGAAAAAACAATTCAACCTTTTCAAATCTCAAAACAAAAATAGCATTAAAAAATTATATTCTAACAATATTTTAAATTTATAATATTTTTATTCAACTTTTTCTCTCTTTTTTCACAAAACCCATAAAACATCTTAACTCAAACCATTTCACTACTATTCAAAAACTATTTCACTACTATTCACAAAATTTTCATCTCAACATCCAAATGAGTGCTCTACTACCTCTTTTCGTTCGAAGACATGCACACCTTGTTGTCAATCTCTTGCATCCTGTAAGGCTAGAGAGAAAATGGATGAACGGTATCAAAGGTCTCCAATTTAAGCATGACTGGAATCAGACGAATGTTAGAAGTACGACTGACACTCCCTAGTTTAAAAGGCATTGGATAAAATCCAAAAACTCACTTTTATAACTGTTAGGTATTTACTCTTGCATCCGATCAAAATCTTCAAGAAAGCAAGTGGCTTCAAAGGGTGCGACAGAAGGAGTAGGGCCAATGCTATCGTAGTATTGATAGCTCCTACAACCATACTAGGAATGTAAGGTAAATGTTGGTGAGTATGTTATAAGAGTAGGCTTTGCATATTTTGTACCTCTCCCATTTTCTACATGAAAATAATACATTTTCTTCATTATGTTTACTAACTATCTTTATGCTGTGATTTGAGTTTATGAGTTTGAATGATGTGAATTGGAAATATTTGTAGTTTCAGAGTGTGAGAGTCTTACTGTATGTCAATCATCATGGACGGGTTGAGGAGTCCCCGCGTCATTCCTACATCACGTTGTCACTGGTTTCATACAGGTAGAGTGTTCCTCATGATGACAGGAGTAGAACCTCTTCGTATTGGCCTCACTTGATAAAAGGGTAGAGATTCCTTTGGTTGATCATGTGTGTTGTCTTCGAGTTGGTTGACTGGGTAGAGAGATGCCTTGGGTTGATCATATGTGTTGTCTTCGAGCGTGTTGATCGGGTTGAGCGATTCCCCATGTTGGATTATTTGAAATTAGTAAATCCGCTTGCACTTTGGTCAGGTAGAGTGATTCCCAGCATTGAATGGTTGATTGATTCCCCACTTGGTACTATATGATGAGATATGATAAATTTTATGTGTTTTTATAAGAGGGTGGTTCCGCACCTTGACAATAACTATGCATACATCAGATTTGCTCAGAGGGTGACTCCTTGTCATGATTATCGACTTGCGTTTGGTTTTGAGAGTGGTTCATTGCCTTGACTATGATTGCTTGTGTTTTTACCCAGAGGCTAGTTCTTCGCCATACATAAATATGTGTTCACATATCAATTTACATGAAACAGTGCATGGATATTTATTGTCATTGTCTCTCATCAATAGTACTATCATGCGTGTTTAACATACTGAGATTTCTTAGAAGTTTCACAGTGGTAGTCTCACCTACGGTTTCGTTTATCAGAGTCATAGATCTTGATGCAGATGTTGCCGAAGGGGAGTTTCCAAAGGAAGAAGGAGCGATCCCACCCGAGTCATAGAAACTGAGGTCTGTGTCTGTTATTAGTTTTTTGTATTTTGTTTAGATGTACTTTTTAGTCAGGCGATAAACCATGTTCGCTTTGCTATACCTAAATGTAAGCGATAAACAGTTGGTGCTGTATAATATTATTTGGAAAAAAACAATGACATATGGATATTACTATAGTAATGAATGAACCTCTTATTGGTTTAGGCATATGGCAGAATTTGAAATTAGTCTTTGACTAAACCTTTACTTATTATGCTACAATTTGTTTTACTTAATTGCATATTCGATTCATGATTACACGCCTAGACCCAACAGTAACAACTAGGGTGTTGTCAACAGGTTGGCACCCTGGCACCACAAATCTTTGGGAGGCTCTTTATTGAGGAATAGAGCATCACACGCAATCTAGAGCTTGCAATAGTGGTATCTACACTAAAGATATGGAGACACTATCTTTATGGAGAGAGGTGCAAGAGTTATAGACTATAGGTGCCTGAAGTACTTTTTCACACAAAAGGTTTTAAATGTGAGGCAGCATAGTTGGTTGGAACTTTTGAAGAACTATCAGTAAAATATCAATTATCATTTGGGCAAGTCGAATGTAGTAGCAGATCCCTTTGGTTGAAAATCGTCCTTTGGTACACAGGCTACGATGTACACCCCTAAATATAGATTTTGTTAAACATGGAGCGAGCAAGGATTGAGATGGTCAAAGATACTCTGGCTAGCTTGAACAATTTAATATTGGGTTCATCCTTGATAGATCGAATCAATGTTGCCCGAGCCAATGATTTTGAGTTGACAAAGATAAAGGGAGAGATATCGGTAGGCAAGAGACCCAACTACTCAATATCAAATGATGGTATCATGAGGTTTAGAGGGAGATTTTGTATACCTAATGACAAGGAGATCAGGGATTTAATTTTGAGAGAACCTCATCATTCACTATATACTATTCACTAGGGTAACACCAAGATGTACTGGGACTTGAAGCAACACTTTCGGCAGAACGGAATGAAACAAGAGGTAGTGGCAAAACTGAATAAAATTTTTATAATTATTTATTATATTATCCCTAAAAAATCTTTAAAAGGTTTATATAAAGTTGTAAATGAGCCAGTCTATTCGATAGCCCACTCGATACTCACTTGGTTAAACTCGACTCATGAAAAAAACAAAAACAAAAAAAGCTCGTCCGTGAAAGCAGATACCCGCTCGATTAGTAAATGATACATACTTGACAAAACTCGACTCAACTTGGCTAAGGCTCATTAAGGTCCGCTCATTTATTCTTGAGTCAACTCATTAGCTCGACTTGATTAAAACTCATTCATATATTGATAAATATATACATACACTTATGTATATATATGTATTAGCTAATAACATAAGCATAACACTTTTATAATTAAATATATAATATGTAACCTAATTATTTATGTCTATATACTGAATATACTTCATAGCTATATTTTATAATTTATACAATAATTAGTAGATAAAATTTAATAATTTCATCTACTAGTATGTTGGAACTATATATGAAATAGATATATGCTATCATATTATGTGTATATATTAATAATTTATGTAGGTATATAACATATTGTTATTATGGATAAATATCAACCAGTTAGATATTAATTATTTGTAAATTTTTAAAATCTTATAATTCAATAGAGGTTTTACTTGTTAGTTGTACAAATTCAATATTCGATTTTTTTTTATTTATCTAATTTATTCATTATTAAATCTTATTCAAAAAAATAAAAGATAATAATAATTCGAGCCGAGCTCAAGCTCATTTTTGGGACGAGCTCGAGTTGGGAGTTTAGCTTACCGAGTCAAGCTCGAACAAAGACTAAGTAAAAATCTCGAGCGCGGCAAGCCAACGACCAGCTCGGCTCGATTACAGCCCTAGGTTTATATCCAAACATACATTTATAATGGGCTCCACCACTATTTTAGAACTATAAAATCATCGTCTTAAGATGATTTTACAAGTCTTTAATGCTATTTGCAAACATTACTCTTATACAACTCATGAAACCTTTTACATCCTAACATTCTCTAGCTATTGATTTAACATTCAAAAACTTTAGTGTTTGGCTTCGAGTTTTGATCCTTGACAGGAATCAAATGTGGAGACTATGGACCGTGTATTAAGCCTGAGTTATTTGGCATACCAGGCATGGAGATATAAATATATATATATATTTATATTTATATATATTGATGGTGTATTAGGCATTAGATGTATTGATAATCAATTTTTGGGCTTGGTTCGTCAATTTGTGGTTACACAAACCAAAAGGGAGTTCTCAATTGGGATTAGTGGTTGGATTGTTATCATCACCTTTGTTTAAAGATGATGTGCTGCATGCATTGAATGTCAAATTTGGGGACTGAGTGGTGTGATATGGAAGATTAATTAGTATACGTTAGCAAGTGTGTTGTCTTTACAAGTGTATTAATGTCTCAAGTGTGAAAGCTTAAGAAGTTTGTTTTTACAAAACTTCTCAACTCATCTCATCTCATCTAATCAATACAATTTTTTTAAATTTTTACACAAAATAAAATAAACAATTCAACTTTTTCAAATCTCAAAACAAAAATAATATTAAAAAAATATATTTTATAATATTTTATTCAATTTTTAACTTTGATCTCATCTCATCTGCGAAAACAAACTAAGCAGACTTAAGAAGTTTGGTTGCTCAATTTCAACTGGGTCTGCCTATAATTCCATGTGAAACAGGGTATAATACCAAGGCTGAACTTAGAGCTCATGTATTAAAGGGCTTACGATTTTTTTTTTTTTTTTTTTTTATAATAACGGATCTCGTTTCATTCATTAAAGAGGACATATAAAGTTGACTTAAAAATAAGCCAATTACAAACGCTCATAGCTTTCTAGCACACTTTCGTGACTGGCATGGTCTAGTTCAGACGGCACATCTCTAAAGACCTAAGTCTAAGAGATAGCGCACATCTATCTACGACAGAGGTAACAGTAACCATCTAACAAACCTCCATACCTGACTAATCGGGATATGGAGGAGGAAATCCCAACCTCTCCACCTATGCGGAGGGGGGAGAAACTCCATTCGGGCTAGATCTGTATGGCATTACATTTTTTAATTTTTATTTTCTAGAAAATAAATATAAGACTTAAATTAAATTGCATTGTGAAAACACTGTAAAGCGGAAAATCAATGCACAAAAAAAAGATTGTTGGAGGGAAAATCGACGGTCAAGCTTGGAAGATCCAGAATAGTTCGGGAACGGCCGCACGTTGCAGCGGTAGAAGGTTCCTTGGTGGCTAGAGGTAGAACCATTAGTATGAAAGGTAAAAATCTATGGATTCCTCTAAGGTATGAGAAGCTGCCTAGGCTATGTTTTTCTTGTTGCTATCAAATTCATGGTTTGAAAGGATTTGAAGGGAAAGAGGGAGGGAATGTTTAGTATGGGGCGTGGCTCAGGACTGACTCAAAAACAGGTACTAGAATGAAGAAAAAATAGGGTTCTACAAGTATAAATAGGGGTGCAGATAGCTACCCTACAATTATGGAAGAGGGGGGATGGGTATCACAAGCTAAGGTAGTAATGGAGGGTACAAAAAAGGATGAGAGAAAGAAAAATAGTGAAGAGGTGCGTACTAACCTAGAGAGGGTGGATATTGAAGTTGAGGGTGTGGATGAGAGTAGTGATAGGAGAGGCAGGAGTGTTGAAAAGCTAGCTATGAATTGCAAGCTATCAAATATTGTGGAAGAAAAAGAAAATTTAATGGAGGTAAGGAGAGGAAGGAAAGATGAAGGGAATGTGGCAAGAAGTAAGGGAACTATGCCTATTGACTTAGAGAAGTTACTGGAAGTCCCAGGCTTAACTACTAAGGGGAGTAAAACAAAAAGGACTCAGGCAAAGGGTGAATGGAAGAAAAGAGCTAGAGATAAGGAGGAGGTTAAAGATAGAACTGGTGGATGTATCACTCGAAAAAGAATGAAAGATGAGGAGGATGAGGGAGAGGCAGAGATTTTGAAGTATAAAAAAGGTAGGCTGAGCAATTATGAGAGTGTGGAAGGTTCATATTAAGTATTGATGGAGGTTGTTCAACAGCCCCGCCAATCACAATAAAAATATTGAGTTAGAACTATCGAGGGTTTGGGAACCCTTGGACAGTTCAAGACCTCTACCATATGGTGGAGGAGAAGAAATCCGATTTAGTCTTCTTAATGGAGATTAAGTTAAGAGCTGAGAAGTGCACTAGATTGAAGAAGAGGCTCAATTGTGAAGGTTGCTTTGTGGTGGAGCCAGTTGGGAAAAAGGGTGGTATAGCTCTATTGTAGAATGGTAGGGCAAAGGTAGAAGTTTTGAACTATACATAAAGGCACATAAGTGCCTGGATCACAGTGGGGGAAAGGAATGAAAGGTGATTGCTGACAGGTTTTTATGGTCAACCCGAAACTATCAGAAGGGCCGAAGCTTGGGACCCATTGTCATCATTATGGCCAAGAGGCAACCAAGGGCGGTGTGTGGTAGGGGATTTTAATGAAATTTTTGCTCATGATGAGAAGGTCGATGGTAAGCCAAGACAAGAAAAATAAATGGAGAGTTTCATATTAGTACTTGAGAAGGGGAATCTTTCAAACTAGGTGGAGCAATAAACATGAACATGATACTTACACAAAAGAAAGGTTGGACAGGGCAGTGGCCAATCCATGTTGGGCACAAATTTTCAAAGAATATTGGGTGGAAGTATTAACTAGTAGAAGTTCAGATCACAAGCCATTATTGCTGATCATGAACAAGGAAGGAAGGAAAGCAAGGAGGGGAAGGAAAGTTTTCAAGTATGAAGCTGGCTGGGCTAAAGAGGAGGATTGTGAAGAAGTTATCAAAGGGGCCTGGCTCAGTGATAAGGAAAGGGGAGAGCAAACAGAAAACATTCAAAACCTGTTGGAGAAGTGCAAAGGAGCTCTTATCAGATGGAGTGACCAAATTAGTGTCGATAGAGTGAAACAAATAAAGGAAAAGACTGAGATCTTAAAAAAACTACAAGATAATGAGAGTAGTTACAATTCTGCAAAGATCAAAAGAATGCAAAGGGATATTGGGGTCATGCTTGAAAGGGAGGATGTGAAGTGGAAACAAAGAGCTAAAAGAACTGGTATGCAATGGGGGACAGAAACACCAAGTTTTTTCATGCTTGTGCAAATCAGAGAAGAAGGAAAAATAACATAAAGCAGGTTGTGGATGAACAGAGGGTTTCTAAAAACCATGATGAGATTGATGGAGCTTTAGAGTTACTTTGAGAAGCTATTCACCACAACTCAGCCAAGCACAGCAGCTACGGAAGATTGTTTGCAACATTTGGAGCCTTGAGTCACAAGATAAATGAATGAGAAGCGGTTAAGGCCTTTTTGTAGAATGGAGATTGAGACAGCAATTAAGCACATGGCCCCTTTAAAGTCACCAAGTCCTGATGGATTTGGTGCTTGCTTTTACCAGAATCATTGGACCACAGTAGGAGAAGAGGTGTGTTCTGTAGTGCTAGGTTTCCTGAATGGTAACATCCTTACTCCTTCTGTTAACTATACTTACATTGCTCTTATTCCTAAAACAAAAGAACCCAAGGTTGTTACTAAATATAGGCCTATAAGCCTTCGTAATATCATTTACAAAATTGGGTCTAAAGTGATAGTAAATAGACTCAAATGACTGTTGACAGAAATCATATCAGCCAACCAAAGTGCTTTCATACCAGGGAGAATAATAACTGATAACATTATGATTGCATATGAGGTTTTGTATACAATGAAGGTGGGGAAGAAGGGTAAAGAAGGAAGTATGGCTATCAAACTTGATATGTCAAAAGCGTATGATAGAATAGAATGGCCTTTTGTGGAAGCAGTCATGAAGAAGCTAGGTTTCTGTAATGAATGGTCAGAATTAATTATGAAGTGTGTTACTTCAGTATCATATTCAGTCTTGATAAATGGTAAGCCAGGGGCTAGAGTGTATCCTTAGAGGGGATTAAGACAGGGGATCCTTTATTCCCCTATTTATTCATTATGTGTGCAAAAGGTTTGAGTTCTCTGCTTAACAATTCAGATTATAAAGGGGACACAAGAGGGGTTTCAGTGATGAGAGGGAGATTAAGGATAAATCACTTGCTATTTGCTGATAATTGTGTTCTATTTGGAAGAGCTTGTGTGGAAAAATGGAGGAAACTGCAAGCTTTACTGCTAAGGTATGAAAAAGCCTCTGGACAGTTTCTAAACAAGGACAAGACAGTAATGTTTTTCAGCTCAAACACTCCTTCTGAAGACAGAAAGATTGTTTTAAGGGAAGGAGGGGCCCTAGTGCAGGGCAATTATGAAAAATACTTGGGGCTCCCTACTATGGTTAGTAAATCTAAATATAACACCTTTAGGTGTCTTAAAGAGAGTGTGGCAAAAAATAAACAATTGGAAGAATTTTTTTCTCTCGAGGGCAGGGAAGGAAACTATGATCAAGGCTGTCCTACAAGCTATACCTTCCTACACTATGAGTGTTTTCAAGTTGCCTATGAAGCTTTGCAAAGAATTTAATGTGATGCTTTCCAAGTTCTGGTGGGGAAACCAGCAGAAAGAAAATGTTCTACGATGAAGGAGCTGGGAGAAGATGGGACAGTCAAAGGAAAGGGTGGTTTGGGCTTCAGAGATCTAGCAAGTTTTAATTTATCTTTATTGGCAAAGCAGGATTGGACAATATTTCAGAACCCTCTCTTTATGGCTACAATGATTTTCAGAGAGAAATGTTCAAAAATTCCTCACTATTGGAAGCAAAGTTGGAAAATGCTCCCTCTCTGATTCGGAGGAGTGTTTGGAGTTCCGTTGGGCTGTAAATGAGGGTCTTAGATGGAGGGTGGGGAATGGCAATAAAACTAAAATATGGGGTCAAAGGTGGTTGTCAACACCCACATCCTTCTGTGTTCAATCCCCAATTTCGAAGTTGAATGGTAAGGCAAAGGTTAAAGAACTGATACATGAGGAAAAGATGGAGTGGAATGAAAGTCTAATTAGATCAGTATTTAGGAGGGAAGAGGCTAACCAGATATCCAGTATCCCTCTAGGTAAAAGGAATATAGAGGACCAAATGATATGGGGTCCTTCTAAGAAGGGTTTATTCAATGTCTAGAGTGCTTACTTTCTAGAAGAATCAAGGAAAAAAATAGTGTTGGGAGAATCATCGATGGAGACTGAGATTGACAGCTGGTAGAAGAATATATGGGGTCTGAATATAGCTGGAAAGGTAAAAAGAAAAAATTGTGGAAGGCAGGGAACAATCTCCTAGCTAGAAGAAGAAACTTGTTTGTTAACAAGTTTGTTGATGAACCAATGTGTCCTATCTGTTTACAAGATGAAGAGTCAGTGATGCAAGTATTGTGGCATTGCCCAGCTACAAAGGATGTGTGGGCTATGGCTTTAAAACCAATTCAGAAATGGAGGATAGATGAAGGTGATCTACTAAAGCTATGGGAAGAGTTGATAGGAAAGCTCAACAAGACTGAATTGGAGGCAACAGCAGCAATTATGAGAGGTTTATGGATCAGACTGAACACTTTCATTTTCAAAAAAAAGTTTCACAACCCTTGTAGTGTGATCAAATCAGCAAAGGAAAGGTTGGATGAATTTCAACTAGTAAAGGATAGTTCAAAGAAACCAGAGACCTCTAACATTGGAACGGCTGTGGAGACCACCAGGAGAGAATTGTTTAAAGGCTATTGGGATGAAACCCTTGATGTTAAGTCTAGGAAGAGCGGATAGGGGTGATCATTAGAAATGAAAAATATGAGGTGATGGCAACATGTTGTGACCCGAGAGGCAATGTGGAGCAACCAACTATAGCAGAAAGTTTTGCACTAAGGAAAGGAATGGGATTCTGCAGTGATTTGAGTTTCAATAGAGTGATACTAGAGGGGGATGCACAGGTTATTGTCAAAGCTATTAATGATCCAAATGAAGACTTCTCCTACTATGGAAGCATAATCGAAGAAATGAAGGTTCTTTTACAAGCTTGGCCTAACTGGAAAGTGCTAATACAGACAAAACTACAAATTTAGTAGCTCATAGCTTAGCTAAAGCAGCCATACATTTAGATGTAGAGAAGATGTGGATAGAAGAGGCACCTGTGTTTATGTCAACATTTATAGGAAGACAAAGAATGTATTGTAGACACAACTGTTCTATGAATGAAAGATGAAAGTTCTATTTCAAAAATATATATATATACCACACCGGAACGAAAAAAAAAAATCAGTTTGGAATAATCGAAACATAATGGAATTGAAACTATCGCCAAACAGAAAATCAAACCCTAATCGAAACGGGCCAATGAGCTCCTAGTTAAAAAAAAAAAAAAGAAATGAGAAACAAGCAAATGGCAGGTGAGTTGAAAATTACCTCGTGATTCACCTTCCTACCCACCCTTAATTAATATATAAAATAATTATTTGTAAAATGCTAGTCCCTAACACGTTTAGGTAGACTACATTTAGTTTAGTCTCTATTTAGAGTTTTGTTTTCTCCTCCTTCTACCACTTCAACATCCTCCTTGTCTCTTATGTCCAAACATCATTCAAACACAAAAGCATTCCAATTTCAAATTTTAAACTTTTTCATCTAATTATTATCTAATCATTACATTTAAAACTTTTCTAAACTTCCAAACAAAAAAAAACAATTCAACATTTTCAAATCTCAAAACAAAAATAGCATTAAAAAATTATATTATAACAATATTTTAACTTTATAATATTTTTATTCAACTTTTTCTTTTTTCACAAAACCTCATAAAAACATCTTAAGTTAAACCATTTCACTACTATTCATAAACTATTTCACTACTATTCACAAATTTTTTATCTCATCTCATCTCAACATCTAAACGAGGACTCTACTACCTCTTTTCGTTCGAAGACATATACACCTTGTTGTCAATCTCTAGCATCCTGTAAGGCTAGAGGGAAAATGGATGAACGGGATCAAAGGTCTCCTATTTAAGCATGATTGGAATCAGACGAATGTTAGAAGTACGACTGACACTCCCTAGTTTAAAAGGCATTGGATAAAATCCAAAAACTCACTTTTATGACTGTTAGGTATTTACTCTTGCATCTGGTCAAAATCTTCAAGAAAGCAAAAGGCTTCAAAGGGTGCGACAGAAGGAGTAGGGCCAATGCTATCGTAGTATTGATAGCTCCTACAACCATACCAGGAATGCAGGGTAAATGTTGGTGAGTATGTTATAAGAGTAGGCTTTGCATATTTTGTACCTCTCCCATTTTCTACATGAAAATAATACATTTTCTTCATTATGTTTACTAACTATCTTTATGCTGTGATTTGAGGTTATGAGTTTGAATGATGTGAATTGGAAATATTTGTAATTTCAAAGTGTGTGAAGTCTTACTGTATGTCAATCATCATGGACGGGTTGAGGAATCCCCGCGTCATTCCTACATCACGTTGTCACAGGTTTCATACAGGTAGAGTGTTCCTCATGATGATCAAAGTCGAACATCTTCGTATTGGCCTCACTTGATAAAAGGGTAAAGATTCCTTTGGTTGATCATGTGTGTTGTCTTCGAGTTGGTTGACTGGGTAGAGAGATGCCTTGGATTGATCATATGTGTTGTCTTCGAGCGTGTTGATCGTGTTGAGTGATTCCCCATGTTGGATGATTTGAAATTAGTAAATCAACTTGCACGTTGGTCAGGTAGAGTGATTCCCAGCATTGAACGGTTGATTGATTCCCCACTTGGTACTATATGATGAGATATGATAGATTTTATGTGTTTTTATAAGAGGGTGGTTTCGCACCTTGACAATAACTACACATACATCATATTTGCTCAGAGGGTGACTCCTCGTCATGATTATATACTTGTGTTTGGTTTTGAGGGTGGTTCATTGCCTTGACTATGATTGCTTGTGTTTTTACCCGGAGGCTGGTCCCTAGCCATACATAAATATATGTGTTCACATATCAATTTACATGAAACAGTACATGGATATTTATTGTCATTGTCTCTCATCAGTAGTACTATCATGCGTGTTTAACATACTAAGATTTCTTAGGAGTTTCACGGTGGTAGTCTCACCTGCGGTTTCGTTGATCAGAGTCATAGATCTTGATGCAGATGTAGCCAAAGGGGAGTTTCCAAGGGAAAAAGGAGCGATCCCACCCGAGTCATAGAACTGAGGTCAGTGTCTGTTATTAGTTATTTGTATTTTGTTTAGATGTACTTTTTAGTCAGGCGATAAACCATGTTCGGTTCGCTATACCTGAATGTAAGCGATAAACAGTTGGTGGTGTATAATAAATATTATTTGGAAAATAACAATGACATATGGATATTACTATACTAATGGATCTTATTGGTTTAGGCCTATGGTAGAATTTGAAATTAGTCTTTGACTAAACCTATACTTATTATGCTACAATTTGTTTTACTTAATTGCATATTCGATCCATGATTACACGCCTAGACCCAACAGTAACAACTGGGGTGTTGTCGACAGGCTGGCACCCTGACACCACAGATATTTTGGAGGCTCTTTATCAAGGAACAGAGTGCCACACACAATCTAGAGCTTGCAATTGTGGTATCTGCACTGAAGCTATGGAGACACTATCTTTATGGAGAGAGGTGCAGGAGTTGGACTACAGGTGCCTGAAGTACTTTTTCACACAAAAGGTGTTAAATGTGAGGCAGCACAGTTGGTTGGAACTTTTAAAGAACTATCAGTACAATATCAATTATCATTTGGGCAAGTCGAATGTAGTAGCAGATACCCTTGGTCGAAAATCATCCTTTGGTACGCAAGCTACGATGTACACCCCCTAAATATAGATTTTGTTAAACATGGAGCGAGCAAGGATTGAGATGGTCAAAGATACTCAGGCTAGCTTGAACAATTTAATATTGGGTGCGTCATATCTTGAATCAATGTTGCCTGAGCCAATGATACTGAGTTGACAAAGATAAAGGGAGAGATATCAGTAGGCAAGCGACCCGACTACTCAATATCAAATGATGGTATCATGAGGTTTAGAGGGAGATTATGTGTACCTAATGACAAGGAGATCAGAGATTTAATTTTGAGAGAAGCTCATTATTCACTATATACTATTCACTAGGGTAACACCAAGATGTACTGGGACTTGAAGCAACTCTTTTGGCAGAACGGAATGAAATGAGAGGTAGTGGCAAAACTGAATAAAATTTTTATAGTTATTTATTATATTATCCCTAAAAAATCTTTAAAAGGTTTATATAGAGTTGTAAATGACCCAGTCTGTTCGATAGCCCACTCGATACTCGCTCGGTTAAACTCGAATCATACTCGACTCGTGAAAAAAAAAAAAAAAAAGCTAGTCCGTGAAAGCAGATACCCACTCGAATAGTAAATGATACATACTTGACAAAACTCGACTCAACTTGGCTAAGACTCATTAAGGTTCGCTCATTTAGTCCCGAGTCAACTCATTAGCTCGACTCTATTAAAACCCATTCATATATTGATAAATATATACATACACTTATGTTTATATACATATATATGTATTAGCTAATAATATAAGCATAACACTTTTATAATTAAATATATAATATGTAACCTAATTATTTATGTCTATATACTAAACATACTTCATAGCTATATTTTATAATTTATACAATAATTAGTCAATAAGATTTAATAATTTCATACACTAGTATGTTGGAACTATATATGAAATAGATATATGCTATCATATTATGTGTATGTATTAATAATTTATGTAGGTATATAATATATTGTTATTATGGATAAATATTAACTAGTTACATATTAATTATTTGTAAATTTTTAAAATCTTATAATTCAATAGAGGTTTTACTTGTTAGTTATACAAATTCAATATTCGATTTTTATTTTTTATTTATCTAATTTATTCATTATTAAATCTTATTTAAAAAAATAAAAGATAATAATAATTCGAGCCGAGTTCAAGCTCATTTTTGGGACAAGCTCGAGTTGGGAGTTTAGCTTACCGAGTCAAGCTCGAACAAAGACTAAATAAAAATATCGAGCTCGGCAAGCCAACAACCAGCTCAGCTCGATTACAGCCCTAGGTTTGTATCCAAACATACATTTATAATGGGTTCCACCACTATTTTAGAACTATAAAATCATCGTCTTAAGATGATTTTACAAGTCTTTAATGCTATTTGCAAACATTACCCTTATACAACTCATGAAAACCTTTTACATCCTAACATTCTCTAGCTATTGATTTAACATTCAAACACTTTAGTGTTTGGCTTCGAGTTTTGATCCTTGACGGGAACCAAATGTGGAGACTATGGACCGTGTATTAAGCCTGAGTTATTTGGCATACCAGGCATGGAGATATAAATATATATATTTATATTTATATGTATATTTATATATATTGATGGTGTATTAGGCATTAGATGTATTGATAATCACTTTTTGGGCTTGGTTCGTCAATTTGTGGTTACACAAACCAAAAGGGAGTTCTCAATTGGGATTAGTGGTTGGATTGTTATCATCACCTTTGTTTAAAGATGATGTGCTGCATGCATTGAATGTCAAATTTGGGGACTGAGTGGTGTGATATGGAAGATTAATTAGTATACGTTAGCAAGTGTGTTTGTCTTTACAAGTGTATTAATGTCTCAAGTGTGAAAGCTTAAGAAGTTTGTTTTCACAAAACTTCTCAACTCATCTCATCTCATCTAATCATTATAATTTTTTTAAATTTTCACACAGAATAAAATAAATAATTCAACTTTTTCAAATCTCAAAACAAAAATAATATTAAAAAAATATATTTTATAATATTTTATTTAATTTTTAACTTTGATCTCATCTCATCTGCGAAAACAAACTAAGCACACTTAAAAAGTTTGGTTGCTCAATTTCAACTGGGTCTACCTATAATTCCATGTGAAACAAGGTCCAATACCAAGGCTGAACTTAGAGCTCATGTATTAAAGGGCTTACGATTTTTTTTTTTTTTTTTTTTTTAATAATAGCAGATTTCGTTTCATTCATTAAAGAGGACATACAAAGTTGACTTAAAAATAAGCCAATTACAAACGCTCATAGCTTTCTAGCACACTTTCGTGACTGGCATGGTCTAGTTCAGACGGCACATCTCTAAAGACCTAAATTAAATTGCATTGTGAAAACACTGTAAAGCGAAAAATCAGTGTACAAAAAAAAAGATTGTTGGAGAGAAAATCGACAGTCAAGCTTGGAAGATCCAGAGATGCTAGTTCGGGAACGGCCGCACATTGCAGCGGTAGAAGGTTCCTTGGTGGCACTTGAGAGTCACGCACAGGCGGATTCCGAAGTCTTCGACCCGCACGTGCGGGCTACATGCCACTCCGGTGGAGGCCACATTTGGAGGTTTTGCAGATCGGCGACAGGGCAAACTCCTGGTAGGGCGCGTGTTATCTGTTGGGAACCGGAAGGTCACGATTCTCCCTTTGATTGGCAGCATAGGTGTCTATCCATGCAGCTCGAGAGGGCTTACGATTAGGCCATAGTCTTATGTCATATAAAACTATTTATGAATAACTACCTCATTTCTTATAAACTATAAATAAATCCTNTTTTTTTTTTTTTTTTTTTTTTCTTTGCTTGTTTCGTATATTTTTTTAGCTCCCTTAAACATTTTTAAAAAAAATTTACAAAATTATTAAAAAAATATTTCTTTAATTATTAAATTAAAAAAAAATGCAATCGAGACCTACTATCGGAATTCATTCTCAATAGGAATAGCCTTTTCCTTTTATAAAGATATGAGGGTCCCCTTCAAAGGCCCAGAACCACAACTAATTCGTCTCCTTCTAGATTTTGTTTGGATTGAGAAATTATATAATTTTATTATTAAAAAAAAATTAAAATTTTTACATAAAATATAATAAATAATTTTAATTTTTTAAATTTTAAAATAATAATAATATTAAAAAATAATATTCTAACAATATATTATTTAATTAATATAAAATCACGTCTCATCTCATTAACGAGTCTTAAGAGACCCAGAAATTGCGGCTTGACGAAAAAAGATGGTGCAGAGGTACGTAGTGTGTGAGTGATGGGAGGAAGTGAACATTGAACTAAATTAGGGTTCAGGGACAATGTTTTTCGAGGGGAAACGAACACCTTTTGAGACGAGTTGCATCTTGACAAAGATAAAATCTCTTGAAAGGCCATATTTGCTGTAGTAAAACACATGGGCCTTTGTGAATCTAGGCCAGCAAGATAAAAGAGTAAAAATCAAGGTCAAAGTACGGATTTTACTCTAAATAATTATACTTTAGATTTCCGCTTGTTCTGGAATTATTGGTTTTGTACTCAAACCTTTAATTTAGTGTAAGAATCCGTTTGCAATTAATTGGTTTTTTTTTAGAATATGCAAGAGTAATGCTAAATAGAGTCATGTGTTATGCGCACTCCACATCCTATGACTGCAAATATTATTTCTCATAAGTTTTTGGCATACATTAATTTTTATTCTGATGATTTTTTCCCATATATTAGCCTTACAAGATAGGACATATTGAGATATGTAAATTTAATTATTTGAAAAATAGTAAACTAAATGGGAGAATAGTAAATAGGAAAATAAATAAGAAACGTTTTTTATATATACAATTTCTACTGTTGGAGATAAAGGTCACCAAGGCCCATATCCACGATCGTGGGCCGGACTTAAGTCAACAAATGACCTAAGAAGAATGTCTAGTACCATCATGAGCCTCTGTTTTTTTCTAGCCAACTGCAAAAAACCCCCAAAGCCCTGAGATAGTAATATGGCAAAATAAGGATATGAAAAACAGTAAGGGATTCTATTTATTTTTTTAATGATGTTGTAAATTTTTTTTATTTTTTAAAAATATTTACAAGTATTAAAAAATATATATATAAAAAAAAAATACAGGGCCCCACGGCGAGAGCCAGCGGTGGCTGATCTAGCATTGTCCTTAATTGTTTGGTGGTGCTATTTTAGAAGATTCTCATCAGACTCAACACTTTTTAGAATATTTCTCTTATGTATTGATATATTTTACCAAGAATTTGCACTCAAGTCTCATAAACAAGCATTGCAAAGTTGACTTAATTTTCATTTGCGTATGAGTGGTGGGTGAAACTTTATTGTCTTCGGATATGGGGAATCTTCTTCCAACCAAAACTAGTTGATATTATTCTGCTTTGAATAAAATTGTTTTAAGTACGCTGCATCTATTATTAATCCTATATTGACCTAATCATGTGTTTCTAAATTTTCCTTTCCTTTCTTTTCTTTTCTTTTCTTTTCTTTTCTTTCTTCTATAAGCAACTAATTTTAAAAAAGAACTGCTACATACGTAAAGAGATTACACAAAGTAAACTCAAAATAATATAGTTTTATGGAATCCGTTAGATCTATTTTACAATAAAAATAACTTTACGGTCTGATATACCACATCAAACTACATCAATTTATGAATTTACTTTTATATAATCTATATGTAAAAAGAAAATGATCAGCGACCAAATTGCATATCACAGTCGCACAAGCTCCCCACGAGTATAGTATATACCTAGAAACCTCCAAGCTTCCTCCCGTGAACCTGTTGTTATCTAACAACCCACTTAGATATATTTTATATGCCTATAATCTTCAAACGAATCTATTTGTAACTTTGTGATCTTTTGTGGAATCTACCGGACAATATCATCGGAGAAC
>QEOT01004206.1:10683-34367 GCA_003123785.1 Pterocarya stenoptera
TTTTTTTTTTTTTTTTTGGTGAGATGTTGGAGATTGTTCATTCATGTACAATATGTATTGAGGAATAATGTCACATTACCTGATGACAAGATCTTAAGCATATTTATAAGGAATGAGCAATCATCTCTTGTAGAATTAGTTTTATGAGATGAGTTAGACTCACAAATTTTTTCATAGTATCATAGCCTGTCACAGAACGAATAGGAGGTCCACACTATTTATCCCGTAACAAGGATCAGGAAAAATAATGGTCTGCATGTGAGGAAGTGCTGAAAAATAATCTCATATTGCATGTAGACAAAATCTTTAATATGTTTATAAAGAAAGAACAATCATCTCTTAAAGAATCGATTTTATAAGATATATTAGCTCACAAATTTCTTTAATATAAAAATTATTGTACGTGCATAAACTTTAAAAGACCCGTCCCATGCATGCAGTACTGATGCAATGTCTACAAGCAAGCTGCTAGGTGTTGAAAATTGTGGCCTAGCTTGAAATTTTGGTGAACTAGCTGAAACTTGAACTCATCCTCACACGATTTAATCATGGAATATTATTAATGTTGGGAAATGGTATAAAAATATCTATAGCATTTTGCACGTGTACAATGAATGTGAGCTAAAGCTAGCTGGGCGGTTACGTATCAGACCATCTTAACATTTGATTTTACAAATAAGACCAGATTAAATTAAATGAAATGAGATTAAAATTAAAAAATTAAATAAAATATTATTAAAATATATTTTTTTAATATTATTATTATTTTAAGATTTTAAAAAATTAAATTTTTTATTTTATTTTAAATTAAAATTTAAAAAAATTATAATGATGAATGTTAAAATTTTCTCATGCATGCAAATCGTGGTCGTGGGCATGCATGTACGGGTGCTAAAATAATTGGATTATGAGGTCATGTGGAGCCGTGCTAGCTACGTGCATGGATCCAAAACATGATGACAAAAACTTAACAGCAAATGTAAAAGTCAAAACACATAATCCCCGTGTTTGGGTCCGTGCCTCGAGCATTTTTCACAGTTTTAAATGTTTTTTTCATATTTTATTATAACTCTATATGAAATGATAGGTAATTTTATAAAATTGAAATATATTTTTAATAAAGCGGAATGGTTGCACATTTATTGGTTGCAAAAGAATTGGAAGTGTGTATTATCAAGCTAGCTAGCTAGCTAGTAGTTCAAAAGTATTTTATTTACTCTCATCTTTTGAATTTTTATAACTACCTTAAATTTTTTTTAATATTGTATTGGTTCTTCATGAATATTATTATTCTCTTAGTTTTTCTGTTAAGTTTATAGACCTAGTTTATCACAATCTTAGTTTGGATCGAAAACTCATCATTTCAATTTTTTTTTAATTTTTACGTAAAATATAATAAACAATTCGATTTTTTTAAAATGTTAAAACAATAATAATATTAAAAAATAATATTTTAATAATATTTTATTCAATTCATGTAAAATCATCTTAACTCATCTCTTAATCCAAACGGGACGATTTGGTAATTAAATTAGTTGCTAGCTTAGTTTTTTTCCCACATAAGTTTTTGGATCAATAAAGTCAACAACGACATTACAAATTAATATATCCCAATGTCTACAAATTAAGTTGTATTTGCGTAGTGAGGTATTTTTAGGTATTCTATTAATATTAGTAAAAGAGTAATGAAAAAGTAATGATAGAATATTGAATAGTAGTGAAAAGTAGATAAAAATATTAATAAAATAATAAATAATAGTAAGGTATTCTAAGAATACCTAAATATCCAAATTGGACTTAAATCTCAATTTTTTCCATATTATTAAAATGTTAGTGCTTGTACTCTTTGAATATATGGTTGGGGGAGGCCAAAGTGTTTATCCGTTTTTGCACCATGGCTAGGTGTTCACAAATAAACCGGTCCAGACCGGTTCCACAGGTCCAGTTTTGGACCAGTCCGGTCTGGGACTAGTTTCCTTAGTTTCAAAACCAACCAGTATCAGTTCTACACTTTTTAGAACCGGACTAGTTTGATATATTATATATTTTAAATTAATATTATATAATATAGTTTTTAATATAATATATAAGATTTTTTATATTATATATAATTTATATATATAATAATATAAACTATAGTTATATATAAAATAGTTTTATTATAATTTATAACATAAAATTTTAATCTTAAATATGAACATTTATTTAATCATATGCTTTAAATATAAAATATATATATTAATAACATTTTATGAACTAATAAATTTTCAATATATTCATTTTGATAAATACATTAGTAAATTAGTTATACTAATATACATTAGTATATAATGTATATTAATTACAATTTTATTTATATTTTATGGCCTAATACTAATAATCTAATACTATATTATTATTAGTAATATACTTAAGTCTATATATAAATTACTAAATAATTATATACAAAATAATGATATAGTAATACTTAATATACTAATAATATCACTATCAATGATATGGTATACTATTAGTATTTTTATTGCAGATTTTTCTTCAGTTTTTATAGCATTTATAGCAGATTTTTTTTTTTTTTTTTCATCTTCTATAAAGCAGATTTTTATAGCTTTTAAATAACAGATTTTTATAAACAATTTTTTCTTTTTTTATAGAATTTTTAATAAAACAATTTTTTTCCATAAACAAATTTTTTATGACAAATTGTCTATTATTAAAACTGAAAAATCGGAAAGAATCGGTAAAATCGAAAGTATCGGTTTAAAAAGGTAATCGGTACGTAATCGATTTTTGAAAATATAAAATCGTTAGATATCGATTCGGTCCTAAATTTTATCTAAAATCGAACCGGCTAATTTAGTGGCCATTAATATAAAGTAAAAAATAAAATAAAAATAAAATCATTAACTTGTGATATTTACATAAAATAATGAATTTTCACCTCAATTAAAGCTTGACGTAATATTCCTTTTAATGGGATCAGCTTTATGGTGAACATAATTTATTGTTTACCATTTTTGGACCTCATCGAAAAGTAATAAGCTATTAAGGCACAATTAGTTAATGCGACCGTAAGTGCGGTAACTTGATGGATGGAAACGAATAATGGTGTTATTTATTGCTCTAGGATTTATAGTTGTGAAGGGAAGTGGTTTACGTCCTATATAGTTTAATTGCAATGTATTCATGATATTACTATATTCTTGTGTACGTAACTAACTTATGCATCGAATCTTAGGGGTGACATTAATTTTGTGTTTGTGTAATGTAAAGTCATGAGTATTAGATTATATGGATTAATCCAAACATGACCCGTTTAATTAAACGGGTTAGATCATGAAATCCTAACACGACCTGTTTAAATAATGAATTATACAACACGGCCTATATAAGAAATTTGGACATGAGTGTTTCAACCTATTTGATATAAATAGGTTGAGCTACTTAGTTAGTATATTTAATTTTTAAATCAATTAATATAATTTTATATATAATATAAAAATATTATATAAAATCATTCAGAATTACAATTGATTGATGATAAGATATTTTATTATCAATATCCAAACGAACACTATATAAAATATTTTCATAAAATGAAATTACATATTAACAAAAAAATTCAATAGTTTGAGATATTAAGTAGTAAAATATTAATATTAATATTTCATCCTAACAACAAAAAAATGTATATAAAACTAAACATTTATAAAATTCCAAAATGGAATTTATTCACGTTATACTAGTTGATTGTAAGTTCGCGGGTTGACTTGCAATTTATTCATTTAATAATCATGTCTTATCAGATCAATCCATTTATAGCAAACTCAAACCTAATAATTTTGTATCATGTTCATAGATCGTGTCATGTGTTGCCACTCCTAATATCGATCTCTCTCACTCTAGATCATAGCGTTCGGTAATAACTCTATGAAAATTATATAGCAAAGTCAAAGTGATACACTAAAGTATCATGGGCATGTTTTTTCCTACTCAAAATTATATAGCAAGAGATGGTGGGAATTTTCAATAAACATATATATATATATACTAGCAGTGGAGTTAGGTGCAAGGCACGTTTGTCCTGTATTATTATAAAATAAATTGCTCTAAAATATAAACATCTAGTGTAGAAGAAGAAAATTTAATAATAAGGTATACGATGATAATATAGCTCATTCAAGTTAGAAATTACTAATTCAAACAGAAATAAGTTTAACTAACCAATGACTCAAAACTAAAACCTTCAATATCATAAAGTATTGATTGAGTTGAATCATTGCTTATTTTATACATCTAGAACTAATATATTTCAATTATTTCATGACATTATTATTAATTTTAGATAGAAAAAATAGTTAAGAGGCATAAATCCGAGTTTTGAATTAAATTGGTTAATAGTATGATTTATGTTTAATTTTATAACTTGTGATTTAATTGAGTAGTATTTTTTCACATGCACAACACATCTTTGATATTTTATTCTTCATTTTTATTTTGGTTTCTATTATTTTTAGGCCAATAAATGCACAACATTAGCAAACCAAAAATGAAAAGGCAACGTCTTTACAAACAAATGAAGGACCCCTTCAATCCCATTGTGCATGTTTTACCCATTCGGCATTTCTAGATGCCTATCAATAAGATATTCTGTAGTATAATTCAAGAGAGACTCAAATAGACGAAGCACATGGGTTGCAAAAGAAAGAGTGGGCTGGCAAAAAAAAAAAGGCAGCAACTTTACTTGAAAGAAGTAGAGTTTTGCGCTAGAGCATTGATGGAAAACAAAAGTGTCAAACATAATTCCTTACTGTTTATATATCTATAGCCTCTTTTAAGTAGAGCATCCACATTGGTCTGTGTATATGCATATGCAAAGTCATATTTGCATAATATGAGCCTAAATTCCTCTACATTGACTTATGCATATTCAAATATTTAACTAGTTATGAATAGTGTCTATACAAATTTAGAGATTCACTATTCACTCTTCAAATGTTATTTTACTAATTATTTCTCTCTCCTCCCACTCTCTCTCTCTCTCTTACAATCCTTTCCTCTTCTCTCCCTCTCTCAAGAACACAACAAATTTGCACTACACATTCATTTTATTATTATAATATATTATATATTTTTTTATTTTTATTATATTTTTAATATAATATATTAATGTCAAATGTATGTAGTGGATGATAATTGCAAAACATATATAAAAAAATTGATTTTAGAAAAAAAATTAATAATACTAATAAAATAATTATTTTGTCTCAAATATGCATAAGCCAATGTGAAAGTTTTGCTTGAATGACAAAATAGTTATGCAAAAGATATGATTTTGCATATGCATATGCATAGACCAATGATAATATTGCTCAAGATATGTCAAACAACAAATATGATAGAAAAGTTAAAATAACAAATATTTGAAAAACAGTATCAAATAATTGATGGGTTTCTATTTTTTTCTCAAACAAGAGATCAAGTACTAGACGTATGCAGAACCCATGCCAAGTCCTCATCAGAAGCCACATGCAGATATATATCCTCCTGATTCAGCAAGTCTATGCCCCCTACATTCTCAACTCCTGAGAAACCAATCTTAGACGCATTAAAGCCGACAAAAGACATTTATTTCACAATTAATTGAAGATGCAAAAGGGGGTTGTAAATGAAAAATGCACATGATTTCGCGGTAGTTTGCAGAGAGGATGCAGGACCCAAGCTTTGAGTCAAAATGAGAGGCCGAATTTCATGTTTTTCTTCTTTTTCATGTCTTTTCTTTGGCACATGAATTAAACACAATAATAATAATAATAAAGTATAACGGTAAAACATGAATTCGTCAAACAACATGGCTTGCAGCAGGTACATGTTTTCATGAAAAGGGAAAGAAAAAACCAATTAAAGATCGGGAGTTCTGTTAATGAAAAGGGAAAGATGATCAGGCTAGTGTTCTATGCACAGAAAATTAAATTTTAATTCTTTTTCACTACTTTTTATGGTCGGATACTAATTAATGTTTTATTTGATCAAGATTTTATTAGTGAAATTGCTTTAAATTGAGCATATATACTAGAGCTGGAAATTGTCTATATACGATGATCAAATAGTCTTGCTTGCCCTATGAACAATGCCAACTTCACTCTATCTGAACCCTACAAGAAGATCAAGAAGAAGAATACAATGACTTACAACTAAAAATCTTGATTTAACTAAAAGAATCTGAAAAAGGACATATTTCTTTAAGAATAATGCTAGTCCCACCACTCCTAGTTCCCACTGGGAGCTACCCCTCCCAATTTTTTTTATTTTTGATTAAGAAAGTGTTTTTTTAATAATATTGTGAATTTCTTTTTTAAAACAATAATTAAAAGTATTAAAAAATACTTGTGCAAAAAAAAACAAAAAAAAAACACACACACACACACCAAAATAACTAATGGTAACTCTTAGCGGGAGATGGGAGCGGTGGTCGTAAAAGCGTCCTTTCTTTAAATGCTTGATCAGGACAACAAATGACGTTTTCCATATTGACACACATACACACTACTGATGTGATATATCGAATAACATAAAAATGTATCCGTGTTTTGATATTTTTTTTTCCTAATTGTAAGGAATATTATTTAGTAAGTAGTATGCTTGCAAACCAACTTGTAAGTAGCATAACTCGTCAAGGAGACATACATCATGATAATGAAAATAACTCCGAACATATGCTCCATCACATATACAATGGAAAACCCAGATGGGGGGCCTAAGAAATGGAGAGGTTATGAAACGTGGTAGAAATGGGGGAGCAGGACCACAACCCTTGATGCTTACAGTCTAACAAGTTCGCCATGGCTGCACTGTCCATATATGCTTATTGCAGGTAGTTGGCCTTTTCCGTCATGAAAATCCATGGGGGTAAAGTTAACGTTGGCTAGGGACACCTTTGGGCTACACAGATCTGGTGTTTTTAAGTGTAAGTGCCCTACCAAGATTTGTTGAATTGGATTAATCAGCCAGGCTTTTATGGGCTTTAAAAGTTGTGAATGAGAACTGGGCCTCCACATATCTAAACAGTTAAAAACACCAAAATATTCCTCACTGTGAAACACTGATTAATTCAGTTTTTGTCTTGCATTTTGGTGTACGGTGCCTTTTTTTAGCTGGGGGACCCCCCGAGACCAAACAATTATACTAAGAAGCTGACCACTTGATTGTCCATGTCCTAAAGCAATAATATATGTTTGAATAGACCACGGGCTCATAATTTATTAATTATTGAGCTTAAAATAGGTTTAAAGGATTAACTGGAAATTTATTAATTTCGCCCGCGTGTTCAAAAGTTTGTTATTTTAATACCCTTTAAGGTTTAGTAATTTATTATTGAGATGGTATTAATGGGCTAAATCTTTTAGAAAGCCCAAAGGAACAAAAACCCGTACATGAGGTGGTCAAGGCTTGAGCCCAATTTGTGATTTTCCATTCCACGTAAAAAGCACGCACACAGAATTTCACTACGGTTTTCAGCTGCCGGTAAATATACACGTAAACGCACGTCGTACAGACCCCATGCACCTTCATCTTCTTCCTCTAGAGCCTAGGGCTGCCGCCAAACACACTTTCCCCGCACAAGATTTCCTCCCAAGCCACTCAGCCTTCACGGTTCCGTTCCTCTAGGCCACGCCCAGCTACTCAGCCACCGTCGCATTGGAGGGAGAAGAAGAAGTCCAGTCCAATTCGCAGCATCTCTGTCGCCTGGGTCACCACACGCCAGCCTCGGTTTGGAGGAGAACCACCTATGGCTGCAGGGAATCCCATCGTGAGCCTCTGCCTCCACCAACAACCGACACTGCCCAACCCCGGTCGTAACCACCAACCACCGAAGCCCAGTTTCCTCCATGCATAAACCCGAACGGCATGCCCTGTTTTAATCACCCAAAAACATGGTAAGGCATTGCTTGCAAAAGAGAAAGTGGAGATGAGAGAGTTGCAGTCTTGCAGAGATGTTATTTGAAACATGGTAAGGGCATTGGCATTAGTCCAATCTCTAAAATTTGATGATTTTTATTGTAAAATGCTGACATTGGATTCACTATATATCAAAATCTCAAGCTTTTAGCTACAGAAATTCTTCCTTCATCTTCAAATTTGGCAATGTCCTGTAGGGCTGTACAAAAAGCCGTGAAACCGACCGCCGCCGACTCAGACCGGCCGCCGGAGCTCGGAACCGGCCGAAACCGGCAGGGAACCGGTCGGCCGTCGGTGGTAAATAACCAAAACCGGCGTCGGCCGGTTCGGTTCGCGGTTTGAACCAGTCAAAACCGAAAAACCGGCCGATATTTAAAATTTTTTTAAAAAACATATATACCGTTATAAAACGACACCGTTTCACTTAAATAAGTGAAACGGCGTCGTTCTGGATCTTTAGAGTAAAAAAAAAATTAAAAGGAACGGCGCCGTTTGGCATAAATGCCAAACAGCGCCGTTCCTTCCTAGGGTTTAAACAACCGTGGAGGCCTCTTCTTCGAATCCTCTTCTTCTCCAGCTGGCCTCCTAGTGTTTTCTTCTTTCGGATCGCCTCCCTCCCTCCCGTCGCCAACCCTCAGCCGATTCAGGCATTCAGCCCTCAACAGACGACGACCGTCGACAGCGGCCATTGCCAACGCCAACCCCCTCATTTCAGCCTCTCCACTGTCCGGCGGTGGCGGCATCGGCAAACGGCGCATCCCACGGTATTTTTTTAGGTAAACAAAAATTAAAATGAAGATTTTCACTTTTATAGTTTACTAGGTTATATACTCTATGAATCTGAGTTTTTATTTCAATTTTTGTGATGAGAATCTTAGTAAGTTAGTACTTCGAGTTTCATGAATATATAACCTAGTGGCTAGTACTTCGAGTTTCATTTCCGATTGTACATTCGAAAATCATAGTTATTTACTTATTTTTGATAAATTTGGATATTAGGTTTTGATGTTAGGTTTAGAATTGTGATAAATTTTACAGGTTCAGATTTAATTTTGATATTAGGGTTAGGTTTTGATGTTTGGTTAAGAATTGTGATAAATTTTACAGGTTCAGATTTAATTTTGATATTAGGTTTAGGTTTTGATGTTTGGTTAAGAATTGTGATAAATTTTACAGGTTCAGATTTAATATTGATATTAGGTTTTGATATTAGGTTTAGGTTTTGATATAAATTTTGCAGATTTAATATTGTGTTGGATTTTTTTAAAATCATACAGTTTTGTTATAAAATATAGATTAGAATCTTAGATTTGTGATGTTTGCCACGTTGCAAACTAGCTGCTGTGTAATTGTGTTAATTTTTCTCTTCTTTGTTTGTTTTACATGTTAGATGGATTCTTCTTCAAGTCCAATTGATCTTGATTCAAACTCTCAAACAATTAATTTGGAAGAGATCCAAACACCAAAACCCCCAAGTGCCCCTAATAGTCGTAATTGTCCGCTTCCTAAGAAACGGAAGGGGAATGATCCGTCAATTGTTTGGGATCATTTTACAAAAGTTGAGGGTTGTTCCGTAGATGAACCTAAGGCCAAGTGTAATTATTGTGGCAAGATGTACGCTTGCCACTCAAAGAGGAACGGAACTTCAACTATGCAAAACCATCTACCTTCATGTCCCAAAAATCCTCATAAGCGTGGGCCTTTGGATAAATACCAAACAACATTGGCAGGTGAGGCATCCTCAGAGGGGTTTGGAGAGAGTGATAGTTTAAAGAATCTTGTAACCCACAAATTTAGTGAAGAGGCTGTGAGGTTGGCGCTTGCGGAGATGGTAATCATCGATGAATTGCCATTTAGAATTGTTGAAGGGCAAGGATTTAAGAAGTACAGTTGGTTGCTTGAACCTAAATTTAAAGTACCATGTCGAGTTACGGTTGCAAGAGATTGTATGAAACTGTTTGAGAAGGAAAAGACCAAGATTAAAAAGTTGTTTAAAGATGGGGGAATGAGGATTTCATTAACTACCGATACGTGGACATCGGTACAAAATCTTAATTATATGTGCCTCACTGCACATTTCATTGATAGTGATTGGAAATTGCAAAAGAAAATCATCAATTTTTGTTTAATTCCTAATCATCGAGGGGATACGATTGGGAAAGTTATTGAATCGTGCCTCCTTCATTGGGGCATTGATAAGATATTTACTGTTACTGTTGATAATGCTAGTTCAAATGATACTGCAATTTCATATTTGAGGCATTTTTTGACCGGAAATTTGTTGAGGGGAAAGTATATGCACATGAGATGTTGTGCTCATATTCTGAACCTTGTCGTGAATGAGGGTCTTAAGGAGTGTAATGAAGCCATTACAATGGTTAGAAATGCAGTTAGATATGTGCGCTCCTCCCCTGCAAGATTAGAAAAGTTTAAGAGATGTGCAGAAAAAGAAAAAATTGATTGTAAAAAAATGTTGTCCCTTGATGTGCAAACGCGATGGAATTCAACTTACATGATGTTGGAGGCGGCTGAGAAATTTGAGAAGGCTTTTAGGCGTATGGAGAGTGAAGACTACAATTTTGTCTCTTACTTTAAGGATGGAAACATTGGGCCTCCTAGAGTTGATGAGTGGGAAACAGTGCGGGTTTTTGTAAAATTTTTGAAGATGTTTTACGATGCTACTTGCCGATTTTCAGGGTCTTTATATGTCACGGCAAACACCAGTTTTTTGGAGATTTGTATGCTCCAAAAAGAGTTAGTTAGGCTAAGTGAGAGTGAGAATAGTCATTTGATGAGCATGGCTATAAGCATGAGAATGAAATATGATAAGTATTGGGGTTCATTGGATAGGATGAACTTGTTGTTGTTGATTGCCGTTGTCCTTGATCCACGTAGTAAGTTGGGGCTTCTGACTTTCCACCTGAAAAAAATTCATGATGAGAGTCGGGCTGAAGAGTTGTTGTCGAGTGTGAGACAGTTATTATCAGACATGTATGTGGAGTATAATGTTGCGTTCGGTTCTACCTCGAGTAGCAGAGAAAATGTTCCCTCTCCTTCGTTTACACCCACAAATGATGATGAAGGAAATCATGAGTCGCAAATTTTTTTTGAGTGGTTGGCAGCATCATCTACCTCTGGATCTACAGCTCCCAAGTCAGAAATTGACCGGTATTTATCAGATGGTTGTGAGGCATACAACCAATATTTTGACTTGTTGAATTGGTGGAAAGTTAATGAGCCTAACTATCCTATACTTGCGAGGATTGCACGAGACGTGTTAGCCATGCCTGTTTCGACGGTTGCATCAGAGTCAGCATTTAGTACAGGAGGTCGCATACTTGATCCTTTTCGGAGTTCGTTGGCTCCGAGAACTGTTGAGGCACTTATTTGTACTCAGAATTGGTTGCGACATCCGTCAACGCCAATTGATATTCGAGAGTCCATGGATAACGTTGAGAGTTTTGTGGTAGAATCTGGTAATGTTTTTCTCATTCAATTTTCATATTCATTTACTTTTATAATTTAATTTCATTTAATTTTTTTTCATTATCCTAATTTATTAATATTGATTATATGATTTTTTCTATATAGAGTTGGGACCATCGTTCATCACAACTATTGATGACTGAAGAGTCGAAGACTGAAGACTGAAGAATGAAGATTTGTGAAGTTTTATTTAAGAACAATAGTTGCTTACTTGCTTAGTTGCTTAAGACAATTTGGTTTTGCATTGTTTGTAATATGTATTGAACATTTAGTGGAGTTTTTTTTTTTTTTAGTTATCTAGTAATTACTATATAAGATAATAAGACTATAAAGTATAAGTATGCACAAAATTAAAATAAAAAAGTGACATTAAAATTAAAATTAAATATTTCATTTCATTTTAATTTTAATTTTAAGAATTTAGCAAAAAAAGTCTAAAATGTTGATGATCTTGAGCTGAAAAAGAGTTTGAATTGGGTTTAAAAATGGCCCAAAATGAATGGCCCAAACCGGCCCAAACGCATGGCCCAAACCGACCCATAACCGAAAAACCGACCGTGAACCGGCCGGCAACCGAACCAGCCGGTTCTTCCCCCTAGCTCGGTCGGTTTCGGCCGGTTTGTGGATGTTTTCATCCATTTCGGTCGGTTTCGGTTTCATGCAGAAACCGAACCGACTTGTCGGTTTTTCAGGCCTAATGTCCTGTTGATTGGCTATCCTATTATTTTATTAGTGAAATAAGATTTATAGATCATTTCGGCCCCACACATTTCACATCCTTTTTTTTTGTGCATGAACCTGGGCCCCAAATTAGGATGAGTAAAAAAATTATATTGATAAAATGTGTTTATTGAATAATTAAATTGAAGAAAAAAATTAATTGAAAAAATAATAATTTAAGTATCAAATTAAATTATTAATTAATATATTATTAGTGTAATTGTAAAATATGAAAGAAAAAATTAAAAATATTATTATTAAAAAAGTAATATTATATTATTATTTTGATGAATCTAATGGCTAATCCAATGTGAAGTTATAGATAAGGAAGTTTTAGATATATAGAAAATATATACTTTTCATCAAAATTTGAAGATAAATTTGATGAATCCAATGTCAATGCTCTAAGGCATTGCTTGCTTAGGGCACACAGGATAGCCTAACCCATCTACATCAGCCACCACCTACTTATCCAAAATGCCATATTCACTACCCACACAGCCCATAGACAAGCCCAAGCCCAAGCCCAAGCTCATGCCAACCCAACGCAACGTGACTTCCACATTTTCCCTCATGTCCAATAAGACCCTCTGCATGGCTAACAAAGAAGGACCATCATTAACCCCCTGTCGAGCCCCCCTTGGAAAACCAAATGTCTTTCTTGGAGAAGTTAAATTCTGGCTGCACCACCTTACAAAACTAATGCTGCCATTAAAAAATGTAAAAGAATACATACTGTAGAAAGTTCAAATCGTCTTCAGTGATTAAGCAGGGTTCATGGTCGGATTCTGGTTTAGTCTGTACATCGAAATTCTACACGCCATATAATATCAAACTAACATGAAAGATCCTTACAGCAACGATAAGGCAATTTCTTTTTAAAAAAAATTGAATAAATAAAGGACAATTGATGATAAGATAACTCCAGTAGCTCCTAAGAGTTTTGGTGTTGTTGAGGAACAGCAAACACTCTACATTAAAAGGATTTGAGATCTTATGCGTTTACAACAGGGAAAAGAAAGAAAGAACGAAAAATGTTACAATATACATACAAAACACCACTTTATGAGAATCCCTCATAAGAGCTATACATTTTCCTCCACACATTCGAACAGAAACTCTTTCCCACAGCTTGACAGGAAGAGTGCAAAGACAGATTGTAACCAACAGCATCATTTCCATTTCACGGACTAGATTCTCTGTACTTATTATTCCAGGAGTAGCGCTTCTCTCCACATTGTAATTGCTTATAAATAAAAGACACAGTTATCGAAGTTTCATCTGAAATACTCTGTTGTACCAAATTGAATGAAGAGTCATGTGGAAGAGATCATATTTCAAGGGCCTAGCATGCCAGAGAAAATGCTTCTGAACCTTCCTGACCCCCAATTGCATCTCAAGATACTTCTCTTTGGGTATTGAAAGGAGTATGTCTTTCAAGTTGGGAATGTCTTTCTCCGCAACAATTAATGAGAATGCCCCCCAATTCAAAACCTCAAAAAATGGTGGCACAAAGTTGTCAGATATGATCACAGGTACACACTCATAAAAGATGGCTTCTACCACACGTGGACTGTTCACCTCATAACCCTTGGGGCAGATGCAGTATTTGCTGCTTTTCATGTGCTGGATGTAATTCATTTTGCTGGCAACACCAGGAGGCATTGGACCAAAGATCTTCATACTAGGGTCTTTGTCCTTCCAGTGCCTCAGCAGGATAGGGCGTAAATAACCATGCATATTCCCAGCATAGAAGGCAAGAATGTGCCTCTGAGACGGAGGTTTTCCTCCAAGATCCCTAAGAGGATTTCTGGCAGACCGGACATATGTTTCTGGAAGAGACACATCCCTTCCAATTTTGAAGCCTGCAGTCACATCAGCATTGCAAAGAGCTTTTATGCAACGTTCCATATGGTGCCTTGTCTCATATGGAGCCTGTGTCAAATGAATCGTATCAAATATGTGTGCAAACAGTTTTTAAACTAATGTCAAATACGTATGGAGCAGGTTAATGTGCGCTAACTTTAGTTACACAATGGTGCCATAACTTGCTATTTGATATGCTATACTTAGTCATTTTGCAGAACCTCACATTTAAATGACTAGGGCTCGTTTGGTTCCTTGACTGCACTCATCTCAAAGTTCAGTCTAGATTTAGACCTCTTCTAATATCCCAACACCCAACTCTCAAATCGCTAAACTCATCTCAACTCAAAACCTCTTTACACGTGGGACTCACAACTTTTTTCAACTCAAAACCTCTTTACACGTGAGACCCACAAATTTTTTCCAACTTCCCATAAATACATTTAAACTCATCTTAACATCCAAACACATCTAAGCTCATCTTAGGTGGACCCCACAAAACTCACTCCACCATCTTAACTGAACTCAACTCAACTCAACTCAATATCCAAACGCAGCTTAAAGCATCATCAAAGTTGTGGTGTGGTATTGACATGGACCAATGCGATAGAAGATAGCTAACAGAATCTGTCAGTCAAGTTTTGAGAACTTACACCCACTCTAAGTGAAAAATGATGAGTCACTACTTGTATACAACTTTAGCACAAGAGTGAAAGCAAGACATGAAAGATGCATTGCAAGCATACCCAGTCATGACAGGCAACAAGAAAATGATCCGCACCACCAGTTCTATTCCAGTAACGATATTTTGCTGCAATTTTCTCTGAGTAGTCCTTCAAATACTGGCGTAGGTTTGTCCGGTTATGAGAGTTGCGTACATAAAGGGTGTACTCTAGCATCCGTGAGCTAAATGGCATATAAAATAGGTGAGCCTTTCGAGGGTCCTTCACAACAAAATGGTTATTTCCCTCCATCAACTTCATGAACCATCCTTCCGAGGCATATAATCCCTTGAGTATTGGTTGATGAAAAATGGGTTTACTCCCATCTCTGTAGACATAAACTTTGAGTGTGCGTTCCATGAGTTTGTAACTCCTGAAAAAGCAGCCAAATCGAAGTTTGAAACATGAAATGTTTTTTTTTTTCAAAAGATCAAGACCATCACCAGCAGGCTTAGTTTGTGTCCAAAAGACCAGCACCAAGACTTAAGCACAAATATAGAAAGGGTGTCGAAATACGCTTGCCGTTATTATCTTTGATTATGGTGTATATATGATTGGCTAGTATAGTTGTGGGCATTTGTGCTCAAAAGATATATCCACCATAGTAAAGGCCTAACGTAGTTTTCCTTACACGTCATGCAAGGAAGTAGAGCTGGTTGAGAACCCATTTATAAAAATGAAAATGATCGTTCAACCTTAAAAGATATATAAATCATCTAATGTATATAAGGCTTACTTTCTAAACATGGAAACATTTCGAAAGAGAGGAGCATGAAGTTCTGGATCATTTATTGCAACAGGTGCTTGCTCAATCTGAGACTTTGCAGCTAGAATTTCCTGGTCGCGTACAGAAGACCATCGTGGTCTCTACAAAACCAATTAGAAGAAGTTAATATTCTCAGCATAAAACTAAAGTGTGTGAAAGCTTCGCTTAGAAATCACAAATATTTGTACCATTGAACGTGAAGAAGCACGATGCCGCACTAGTATGCTGTTCATCTCATGTAGATATGTTATTGACTTTGGCGGCATGTTGCACCTCATCTTCTTCTTTCCAGAGCTAGTCAACATCACAGAATCATTTTTTAAAGTCACTATATCACTTTGCAGGGCAGAAGAGGTTGCATTTGACATCACATTTTCAAGATGAGCGAGGGTGATTGATGAAGTTTTCTTGGGTAGTTCCAGATGAGGGGATTGGGTAGTTGGATCTACACCATTGGATTTTTCTGTTTTGAAACGCATATTCTCTTTGGGATTTTTTTCCATAGGAACTCCATCAGTCAATTTCAAAATCTCTTCTTGAGGGATGCTATGCCTAACTTCACTAGCCTCATCAAAAGAACTATTTCCCTTATTTCTAACACTCTGCAAACTCTCCTTCATATGTACAACATTTTCAGATGGAGAGCCAGTGTTTAGATTTCTATACACAACAAGTTCAAAACCATGTTCTGCATCATTGTCCTTTCCCTTTGATCTACCGCCATCCCCAATTGCTCCTCCAACATCCTCATTTTTCACCACTCCAACTGACAGCGAATCATTAAACTCTGACATATGTACTGTCAGCGTGTTGCGAACAATCACAGACTTGGCAACAGAATGTACAGCCAGGAGGTTACTTTCAGCACGCACCGGAACCTCACCCTCCGGCAATAGAGACCGGAGAGCATTCTCGAAAGGAAGCAGAAGGGACTGAAACAATAGGTAAGTAACAGCCACAGCCCCCAACATGAAAACCCATCTCCGCTTGTCCATTTGACACACCTTATAAAACCGAAATGTACACCCCAGTCCAGGAAATGCACCCACGGGCCAAGTAAGTGTAGTAAACTACTGGATCATCGTTGAAAGAGTTTTGCCAGATATTCAGTTTCTTTTCCCCAATGATGCTTAAATTCCCCTATCATTAACATTCAACCACAAAAAGAAAAAGAAAAAAAGCCAAAATTATTTAGAAAATAAAAAATCCTCCAGAGAATAAACCCCACATAAGAATTGCAGCAGTAGCTCTAGCTGTATTTACAGTTCAACTTATGCTACAACTCAGTGATAGATCACCCAAAAAACTTTGCTTTTGTGGATCAAGAGAATACAAGGGTCTAAAAAACCCTCTGTGTCATGAGAAATACTATAATATAGCAAGCAAGCACGAACAGTGGTTATCATTAGACGGAGGTGAAAGAAAGATATATTGTTTGATTCCCGAGAAAATAAGAGTAAACAAAAGGGAAAAAGAACAAACCTGCAGTAAACTGGAGAGTACAATTGGGAAAAAGAATCCGAGAAGTTCAAGTTTTCCTCGGTTCTCTCAGAGAACCCAACAGAGCAGAGAATCGTAAGCTTTAGCTTTGCCGTTAAAAATACAAAAGTTGAAAAGAAAGAAAACAGTGGATTTTACTAGAAATGGAAGAAAAAAAGAGAAGACATTGAAATTTGAGACACAGCACTCCTGCAGCCAGATTCGTAAATGCATGTTGTAATAAAATTACACTATTAATTTAAGAGTCTGGCACTGCGTCTGGAGCGCCATTATTATTTTTTTTTTTTCTAAACTGGAAACCGCAATTATTGTCGGGCGTAAACAGGCTCCTATTAATTAGGCTTTAAAAGAAGAGCTTTGTATTCATCATTTTCATATGAGAGACGCTAGGAACCGGATGAGGTGGTAAGAGGGGATTTAAACCCTCCAATAATTAGACGACACGTGACTAATCTAGAAAGTTTAAAATGCTATTGGCCTCATCTAATCCAATCTCTTGTCTGTTGCTCTGATGTCTTTCTCCCCTCTCTCCCTCCCTCTTTCTTCTCTCTCCCTCTCTCAAGCCTAACGTTTGCTATCTCTCTCTCTCTCTCTCGCGATCGCAACAACTCCAAAACCAAAGGGCATGAAATTAACAAAAATAAAAAATCATACAAACATAAGAATTGAAATTTCCAGAAGGCCAGCAGAATCAATGAATTTTGCTAACCCAGAACTTCAAACAGCAGCTCTATATATTCTAATGGTTCTTTTGTCAAGACTTGCAGTCCAATACATAATGGTTGAAGGATTAATTTGTAGTGTTCGGAGAGTAAGGCCATTTTGGCTCAATAATTATATCCCAACCCAAAAAATAAAAGCAAAAGTAGAAACAAAAATTAAAGCAAGAAGAAAACAAACATACCAGAAAAGTGAGCAGCGTAAAACGACGTAAAACCTTCTAAACAGACTTTCGGAGAGAGAGAGAGACAAGGGAATAGATGTGGCCAGTTCTATTGTAAACTTTCTAAATTGGTGACATGTCATTCATTTGTTGGAGGGTGTAAACCCTTTCTTGACACTGCATCCAGTTTGAAGTAAATCTCATCATACATAATATTTTTTTTATTTTTTAAATTTTTTATTTTATTTTTTTAAAATTTATTTAATTCTTCTACTCAGTTTAATATATATATATATATCGTGTAGATAATAAATGAAATTTTTCTTAAAAAAAAAAACCAATCAAGTTAACTACTAATTATCCCTACATATCATATCTTTTTTTTTATTTTATTTTTTTATATTATTTTTAAACTAATTAAATTATTTAACTTATCATTCATATATCATATATTTAATAAGAACAAATAATAATAAAATAAAAATATAGTATGTGGTATATGGAGAGATGAATATAATTTTCTTTTATAATTTTAAAATTTTAAAGCATCATTTTTACGTAGGTTCTCAAATCTTCTCATCTTATCTAATCCAAATGCTATTTGAATTTAATATCTCATCCCAAACGCTATTTAATTCATCTTATTTCAATTTTTTCATCTAATGATTACTTATTATAATTTTTCCAAATTTCTAAATAAAATATAAAAAAATAATTCAATTGGTTTTTAATTTTCAATACAAGAATTATATTAAAAAACTTATATTTTAACAATATTTTAAATTTATAATATTTTTATTCAATTTTTTTTTTCTCATTTCTCAAAATCTCATTAAATATCTTAACTCAAATCGTTTTACTATTATGCATAAAATATCTCATTACTATTTACATATTTCTTATATCTTCTCAATTTGTTTGTATAACTAAATGAGACCTCACATTTTTACTTCTTTCTTTCATAAGTTTATATTTTTATTATCTATATTTAATTTATTAAACTTATAAATATTTAAAATTTATTAAAAAAAACTTTCCTTTAAAATTATGTGATACGTTACTTCATGTAATATATTATTTTTATTTTATAGTAAAAATAATTTTATAATTTGTTATATCAATAAAAGTTTTTTAATATTTATCTAAAATTAAATTTGTGACGACAAATCCAGGTACAGGTTTCACATTAATCGTCATGACCCCGCCTCAGTGACTGAGTGAAGTGTATGATTTGAATAACGAACCCTTTCTATTATTTGGACCGTAGTGACAAATCGATATCCACTCAAAGCTGAAAATATGGCAATTAAGGAAAAAGCAAAGAACTAGCAGGAAGATGATGGGAACTTCAGTTTTTTCATGATGAGGTAGGTACTCTTTTTTTTTTTTTCTCTCAGCAAATAAAATATTTATAGATAAATTAGGGAATTATAAGATACAAGTTTTAATAGAATGGGAGTCTCCTATAATCTTTCTAAAGTCAACAGATACATTACAAAAATAAAATAAAATCAAAAGAACTAAAATCAAAAATTTGAATCTCACCCATTACTTAAGACCACCTTCGTCTATGTCTCGTTTGTTTTTATAAAACATCTAACTCATCTAATTTAATCATTATAATTTTTTTAAATATTAATATAAAATAAAACAAATAATTTAACTTTTTTAAATTTTAAAATAAAAATAATAAATATATTTTAATAATATTTTATTTAACTTTTTAATTTTAATTTTAATCCATCTCATCTATAAAAATAGGCTTATATTATCTCTTAACTGATGCTCATTATTCAAATAGTCCAGTTGTAGGTCCCTACCATGTAAGGATAAACACAATGACTGTCAAGAAAGAGTTTTTCTAGGCATCCACAACTGTTTAACACACACAACACACTTTTTATTTTTTATTTCTTTAAATGTCAATCTCATCAGCTCTCTCGTCTGCGTCTCTCTCTCTCCTCATACTCTCTCTCATCACCTCTCTCATAAAGTTTTCTCTCTTCGACCTCTCTCTCCTCACCTCTCTCTCATCATTTCTCTCTCATGTTTCTCTCTCTTCAACCTCTCTCACTCCTCAAGCTCTCTCTCTCTCAAACTTTCTCTCTCATCAAACATACCTCTCTCTCTCTCTCCTCAAGTGTTCAAGCTCCTCTCACTCTCTGTCTCAACGTCTCTCACTTTTCTCTCTTCAAGTGTACTATCTCAGATCAAGAAGAAAAAAATCAAACGGTACAATGGATTGACACGTAGGGTGTGGGTTAGCTGAGGCGCACAGGAAGCTGATGCACAGATTTTTTCGTCAAGGAATATGGAGTGTACTTCATCTAGGATATGAATATTGGCGGCCCGTGCCACCTCTTCAATGGACAATGTTAAGGGTGAGTATTAAGATTATGCTTGGATGTCTTATATTACTCAAAATTTTTATCTGATTTCATCTCATCATTATAATTTTTTCAAATTCCTATATAAAATATAATAAACAATTCAATTTTTTTAAATCTCAATACAACTTTTTCAAATTCCAATTTAACTTTTTCAAATCTTCAAACTAAAAAATAATATCATTTTCCACTCTTCAATATGGAAATGGAAATGGAAATACTTGTGAATGTAAATTTAGGCTATGTTTGGATATTGGGTGGATTTCGGATAATATGAGTTGATCTATAAATAGTAATATTTTGTTGATCTCATTGAGATGTATTTAAATATAAGTTGATATATGTATTTGAATATATGAAATAGGTTAAGATAAGTTTTAATCTTTTATCAAAAGTTGAAAAAAATAATAAATTTTATTAATGATTAGTTTGAAGTGAATTGAAGTGATTTTATCTTCAAACTAATATTGTTCGACAAAAACATCCGGCCTTGTCTTCATCCTTTGGCTTGTAGTTTCATAGTTTGTTTGACATTGCTGTATGAATACATGTTGTCAGAAAAGGGTGATGGCCTTACCATGGAAGTTACCCAAGCCTTTATAAAAAAAAAAATATTTTAGTTTCAAATAGATCTCACGTCCCATAAAAGTAAATATATAAATATTTTAACATAATATATTAGATTATAAAATTATTTTTATTATAAAATAAATCTAACATAGCATATGAAGTCATATTAATTTATAAAATTATTTTTATAGAATCTCTTTATAGTTGTAATACTTCTATTTTCAAAAATACTCCTTGCAATACATCTGTAAAGATACCAACTAGATTTTGGATCTTTGATCTTCACTCAATGTCAAATTTGTGCATACTTTGGAGTAACGTTTTCCAAAATTGACTTCCTTGTGAGAGGTTGTCATAAATTTTTGATCCGGATTGAAAAATCGACCAGATAGAAAACTTTACTAGTCGGTTTTGGTCCCACAAAATTATGGACAGAAGAAATGCAGTCTGGTCCCGAGGTCTATAAATTTTGGATCGAATTGGACTAGGCCGAACTATATATATTTAAAATAATTTTAATAATTTAATATATTATTTTTATATAGTAATTATATAAGTTAATGATGTAATTTTTATCTAATTTATTATCATTGATCATATAAAATATAAAATAATATACACTAACAATTAATAATAAATCATAAATCAGGTGATAATTTATGTTATTATATGTAAATAGTTAATACATCATACATTCATACATATTCTACTATTTACATTTAATTAAAGTAATTAAGTATTTTTTTAAATATTTAAGTTGCAATCAAGCATGAATAATCTATGTACAATAAAATTATTTGATATTTATTAACCATATATAAAATGTATGATATTATTAATAATTATGCATACTAAAGAATAAAGTCTAAGTTAGTAAATAGTAACTATCAACATCATAAATATAATTATAGTTAAATATTTTTTTTTAATGAGTTAGTTACATAATATACATTAATAATTCACTTAATTTTAATTTTAGTAATTTGAATAATTTTTTATTAATTTATTTACAAAAAAAAAGAAATAAAATAACAAAATAATTGGGCCAGACTGAACGGACATGACCGATAGCTACCGGTCTAGTCTTGTCCCTATGGGTGTTCTATTCAGTCTAATCCGAAAAAATAAGTTTCGGTTCATCACCCCCAGGTCGGACCAGATCGATTTACACCCCTAATATTATTCTAAAGCTAGATTTGTCATTTTTTTCTGTTTCTTGTGTTTCATTCTCACATTCCCAGCTTCTTCAGAATCAGAGGTACAAGTATAATTACCCACCATGAGATTTAGAACATAGGGTTTATTGGATGGGGAATTGTTTGAACCCTTATTAGATGGAGATAAAGGAAATGCTTCCTACGTGAGGGAAGTGCAAAACCCTGAGAAATGCTATCCATGATCACTAGCAGTCTCTAGATTGCTCTATCTGACATAAACTCTGGACTAGGACAGAAATATCCATATCCTAAGACTGACAGCAAGCTGACCAGATCGAGCAATCTTAAACACATGTTTGAAAATATAAAACCAACAAACATTTGAAGTTTATTAAAGATCATGAGCTGATTGTCTGTCTGGTCTATTGCTTCAACAAAAGAAAAATCCAGAAGAAAAATGCATTTTTCTATAGAAAAAGAAAAGAGGTCAAGGACTCAAGGCTCCACTAGCTCAATATTTTCCTTGAAGATAATAGGATTGAGAGGATTAAATTCAGAAGTGTTATAGAACTTAAATAAAGTATCTCTCTTCAACGTTAAATTATTTGATTCAGATTGACAATTACAAATAATTTTAATTCTACAAAATTATGGTTCAATCATGAAATGTACACAATTAGGTCAAAGGTAATTCCCAAATTCAAAATCCTAAAAAATTTATTTATAAATAGACTTGAAGATGATTGGAAAAAAAAAATTATGTCTTAAATGTACAATGAATAAAAATATAATGATTTTGTAAAATTATAAAATTAAATTTATAAATTCACGTGAATTAATTATTTAAGATTATGAAATATTTTTATTATAAAATGCATCAAAAGTGAAATTAAATAATGTGAATTTGTAGACTCTTTCGGTAGTCCGTGGCGTGTAGGTCACTTTATGGAAAGAGTTGGGTTCTGCCACCCAGAGTAGCTCGCTCAATCTGACCATTAGTCCAAATTCAACATTTTATTTTATTTTTAAAATTTTTTATCAATTTAAAATACTTTTAAAAAATATAAAAAAAATATCAATACACTAATAGTCACTTCCTTAACTATTAAGTAAAAAAAAAGTGAAAAAAAAAAATATATATATATATATAGAAGATATCAAAATGAGAGAAAATGAGTGGATAAAGTAGTATTTTTTTAATGAAAATACACTCCTCCTTTCTTTTGCATTGACCGATATATGATACTATCGGAGTGTAACAAGAGATTTAAAGACTAAAGAGGTTAGACTCTATTAGTAACAAGTAAATACTTTGTACCTAAAAACTCTCAAAAAAAAATTTTTTTTTTTGAATTTTTGGAGAATAAAATCCAGTCTCAACCTTTGAGACGACCTAGAAAGCACTTGATCATGGTCAATTTTGTAAGCCTACTTGGGTATTGAGAATTACCTGTAAGATCTGAATTACTTGCATTTGTTTAATTTGTGCTTGAATTGGGTGATGAAAAATCATGTTTAGCTATAAGAAAAATGCTCAATTGTGACTAATTATTTCATATGAAAATAATTATTTTTTATTAAAATGAGTCTATTTTAGTCTCAAATAATCATTCTTGTCGCATATACTTCATCACAAATAGTTATTTTTTTTATAGTGCGATCTAATTCCCT
>QEOT01004208.1:19075-64613 GCA_003123785.1 Pterocarya stenoptera
AATCTAGGCGTTTTAAAGGAACTTGTAAAGGCGACTTTTATGTTAAGGAGACATTTATAGCCTTTTCAAAAAGTGGGGAAAAAGTCAAAAACTGTTTTTTTTTTTTTAAAAGAAAAATTCTATTTGGAACTTGTCTAAAAATGCATCTTCATATCTTGATTGATAGGTTTGGAAAATACATTTCACACAAAATTTTCATCTTATTTTATCTCATCATTATAACTTTTTTAAATCTCCATATAAAATATAATAAACAATTCAACTTTTTCAAATTCTAATACAATTTTTTCAAATCTCAAAACTAAAAAATAATATTTTAAATTTTAAAACAAAATACAAAATTCTCATCTCACCCTCTACACCTAGAGATTTGGATACAAAAAAATCTTTTAACTCATTTCATCTTTTTTAATCATTACAATTTTATTAATTTTTCACATAAAATACAATAAACAATTAAAAATTTTCAAATATCAAAATAATCATATTAAATAATAATATTTAAATAATATTTTATTTAAATTTTAATTTTTATCTCAATTCATCTTAACTGAATTGGGTGAACTAGAGTTTTGTCATGGGGTTAGGGCTGTACATGAAACTAGAAAACTGGCCGCCACCAATGCGAACTGACCGGCCACGTCAGGAACCGACAGGAACCAGTCGGCATGCGGTGGAAATTTCAAGAAATCGACGTTCAGCGGTTCGGTCCCGGTTTGAACCTGGACCGAATTGCTGAACCGACCGATATAATAAAACCATTTATTTTTTTAATATACCCTTGTCAAAACGACGCCGTTCCACTTAGGTGGAACGGCGCCGTTTTAGTTAATAAGTATTACAACAGATCATGGAAACGACGCTGTTTAGCATTAAATCAAATGGCGTCGTTTTATTAAGAACGTAAGGAAAAAAAAAAGTCTAAAGCAACGCCGTTCCATTAAGTGGAACGGCGTCGTTTTGAGATGCCACTTCTTCTTCCCTAGCTTCTTCTTCCAGAATTCGAATCTGCAACTTTCTCTCTCTCTCTCCTCGGTAACTCTCTCTCTCTCCTCGGTAACTCTCTCTCTCTCTCCTATGCAACTCTCTCTCTCTCTCTCTCATTATTCTTTCAGTAGATAATCGTCGGTAGAGGAACTGATGCCGACCGTGAATCGCTGGAGAACCGCCAGAGAACCGCTCGATCGGTTTCCTTCTCTCCATCGACCGGTTATGGTCGGTGGCTCCCCCACTTTTTCAGACGTCGGTCAGCGTCGATTTTGTCCAAAAACCGTGCCGACAAGGTCGCTTTTCACCCCTACATGGGGTTACTGGTTTGGATTTGTTCCGGGCCAATATGAACAGTATTAATCAGAAGACGGTTAGCTGTGTGTTGAAAAGGAGGATTCGTTTTTTCAACATCGGTAAAATACTCCAACAAAAACATGGGCATGGAAATGGGTTTGGGTTTTCTATTGCCTTAATATTCCATTATCTGTGACATGCTTAAATCATGTGTTCTTCATCCAGATTACCAAATCCAGAAGGGTTGCCATCCAAACACAGTTTTTTGCAATATCTGGTCTTTTGCAACTTGTGATAACACAGTTTTTAACTTTACATCCTTTCTTCAATGCAGTATTATTTAATGAATTTGTTGGTGCTTAAATGAACTCTTCATGCTCTTTTAACAGACCGACAGGGATTCACAGAACGAAACTCACATTTTGGCGTATGATAGCCAAATCAATGAAAGTGAACGAAATTTCTTTTTGGAGAAGAAGATGAGGAATCTGAATAAAGCAGCGATGAAAATAGCTAGGTGCATTGTATCATAAGGGGTAAATACTTCTATAAGAACGATATTCTTTTGCTTTACATATTACTTGTTCTAGAAGTTCATAAATTTAGTAGGCAAACATGATTGGTTGACATTTTTTTGGTNCTCCCTGTTCTTATTGCCTACAATTTTGTCGGTCTAGTTTTCCTCCTTGCTCATGGGGAGGGGTTTGGGTTATGTTTAGAGTTTCCAGTCAAGTGTTATTCTTTTTGTTCTTTATTAATTTTTCCCTGTATTTTTTACCGGGGCACAGTTTTGTAACCATATATTCGGTATCATTCCTAAAAGGCCAAGCAATTTTGTTAAAAACATGAGCTTGCCTGTTTTGATCCTTTAGTCTGCTTCTTCCATTTTTGAAAATGTATCATGCATACATAGGATGCCAATTAGATTAGGATTGCAGTATGGGCACTTAATAAAGAGTTAAAGACCAAATATTAGACTTGGGTTAATCTGCACTAGTGTTGATCCAATGCTGGAATGGGCATTTGTTTACTTGAATTAGAGTTACTTTGACACACCATGAAAGGGGCTCTTGGTCTCTTTCTCTCTCTCTCTCCCCACTCAAACTCTAAATACTAGACTCTAAGGGGTTAAATTTAGAAAACAGCTTCATGTATACTTTGGTATTCTCTACTTTGTTAGAGAAAGGATAAAATTGATGACTAGATTTCATGGCTCCCAATCCAGTTGGAAGCTGGCATCTAGCTGGGGCCTTCATGATGGCAACTTTCTTCATGCCAGTACCTCATCCTTTGCAGCCAGTTAACATGTTTTTTTGTGGATTATTTTCGTTTAACTGTGAAAATTGTGTGGGCTAATTGCAGTTGCGCTTGTGCAGGCTGGACATGCAGTTTGAGCTATATGCACTTTTGATCGTACTTTGGACATGCAGTTTCTATCCCTTGCTGCAGCCTGGTAGTTTTCCTCTCTGTTATGTGCATTTTATTTTGCCATGGTTGGCTTCTGCATTCTGGTTGTTGGGTTGAGCATTAGGCTACAAGGTTGAGAATTTTCTGCTTTTTCTTGGTTGTGCTGTTAACTTGAATGAAGGCCATGCAAGTGGTGCAAAGCCGGGTCCTGTGGGTTTAGGGCTGTTCTTAGGCATTTCCTTTTGCCATTTTATGGCGCAAGTATGCATCACACCAAGGTAGGTCCCATGGGTATTGTACTTGGGTATTTTTCTATATGGAGCTGAAATTAACCAAAAAAGGAAAAGGAAAAATACAAACATAAGGATAGTAAGTGGAGAGAAGACTAACCAGGATACAAACATAAGATGCTTAACCAGATTTTAGAGATCAAGATGCTAATATTGAGACTCTTTTAATAGTTTTATTTATTTCATAATGACTCAATGTATGTTAATTTAATTACACGTCTTATACTACGTAGTACCTGCTGGTCCTCAGAAGTCAGAACCCAGAAAATAAAAATAAAAATAAAAATAAGAAAAGCTTCCAGCACACACAAGCCTGGAATCCAAGTCTTTTCTAAATCTTCTCACATGCTTATGAGAAAATATTACTGTTCCATTACATTCCATTCTTTTGCTGATAAACCCCCATTAACTTTCTTCCAAGTCTCCTTGGGAGGCATGGGAAGGAGCTCCCTTACAGGCCTTTATTTTTTTCTACATTATCCTACAAGCATTTGGATTTTCTTCACTAAATATTGATATGAAATTTCCATTGCTACTGTTGTTATTGTTGTCATCACTGTAGTGGTCCATCCTACTGTAATGTATGCGTCGTGGCGGTGACCGGACATACTCATATTCGGTGACATAAGGTGATGGCCTGTGTGTGTTGTAGCTGTGTGTAACATACATGGGTTGAGGTGGCTCTTGTGGCAATCCGTGGCCTGTATGGTACTTATGCTGATCTCCACTATAACCATGACTGTAACTGTATCTGTAGCTGTAGTCAGGTGGATGGCGGTATATTACATGGACCTCTCCTACGTCTTTTGGTCCAGTGGGTTTGTCTGTTGGTTGGCTTGCGTTATTGTCTGGAGCCCCAGGAGGTGGTGCAGTATCTGCTGGTGGATTCTGAGGCGGTGCTGGGGGGTCTTTTGGTGGATCTGGTGGTGGGGCTGGTTCGGCTGGTGGTGCTTCTGGTGGGGGAGGGTTCGGTGCATCAGGGGCTGGTCCACCACCTTCCTGAGGTGCTTGTTCTGTTGGTGGAGCAGGGGGCTCTGTTGGTACCATGTGTGAACAAATGGTAACAATTTTCCTTGTCTTCTTAAGGGCTTTGACAATTTTTTCTGGATCTGCCCACCCTATTATTGTTAATTTTTGTTGAGAGAAGTCGATGTAGAAATCATCTATACCTGTGGAAAATCAAAACCAACTCAAGAATTAGCAGGCACACCCAATTTTGTAGATGATTCTCTGTTTACCATGAACGAAAATTCTGAAGACAATAATTCAGGAGCCTTCTTGATATCAGTTGCTTACCATTAATGCCATGTAGTGCTTTCTTTATCTTTTGTACACACCCATTGCAGTCCATTCGGACCTGTATCTCAGTGACCCGAGGTTTCTGCATTTGAAAAAGACTAATCAGTTGGAAAATGCCTTGCAATGTACAATATGGAAATTAAGTGTTCTGCATAAAAATGATATAGGTGATGTGGGTTTGGAGGCTTACCTCTAACTCGGGAATCATGAGGCAATAAGGAAGATAGAGGAACAAAGAGATGTGTGCTTGGTATGTATGGCGTATTGGAGATGATGAAGTGAGAATGAAGAATCCAATAGGTGGCATTTATTTGTACACGGGGTTGGAATACTTTGAAAGCAAAAGGTGTGGGACATACAAGGAATCTCTTTATAGAAGAAAGAAGGGAATTGATAGCTTGATTATCTTCCAGGAGTCATCGTCAACTCTTAAAGAAAGCATAGAGGAGTGGGTTCAAGAAAGGGGTTTTAAAGGGAATTTACTTTATGACGGATGAACATCTATAATCAGGGGACGTGGGAGAGACAGATTAGGATATCCAAAACCGACCATGCAAAATAGTTAAAGTTAGAGCAGATGACAAAAAAACCTTGCATGCCTGCTTTTTGGGTCAAACAATCAAAAGCAGCTTTATAGGCTGAAGGATATCCACTATCAACGAATTCTTTTGTCTCAAGAAACCGCTATCAAATTGTCAATGCAATCATAGAGATGTAGTTTATCTTTTTAATGATATTTTGGAGTTGGAAGGCACAAACCTTCTTTCATTTTTGTTGTAAAGGTTGATAGAAATTGAAAATAAGATTCCCCTACTGAAATTGACTCAGGATATTAAATATTTTGCTGTTAGTTTTATTAGTACATTGGGGATTGCTTAGTTTTAGATTTACTTCATAACCTAAACTACTAATGCTTGTTTTTCTTTGATAATTCATTCGAGCCAACTGATTCTGTTCTTATGCTAAATAAGTTGCTATACCTTTAAGTGGTACCATGAATTGGCAGTTTTGACTTCGAACTTGTTGAATGGTCGAATTTGCTGCATAATCCGTGAAGAACTGCTCAGTTTTTTTGTATTTATAAGTTTCAAGTAGCTATTTGAGATCTATTGCTTACTTTTTGCTTGATAGCAACTTGGTGAATCCACTTTTAATTATGCCTAGTATTGCTGCTTGTTAGAGAGGTAGTACTTCTGCTTAAACTTGGAGATTCCTTCATATAGTTACTTACTTGAAGCCAGTAGGCTTCAATTTAGCCATTCTTTCTTGATTTTGAACATGGTGCGAGGATCAATGCAGATGATTTTTCAGGCACGTAAAGGTTGGTGACTCCAATATATTGCCTACCAAATGCCCCCTCAACATTAATGGAGTACTAAACAATCTGTTCTACACCCAAAACTGGGCTTGTGTTGCTTTTTCAAGCACTCATTGACTAAAAGCTATATCTGGAGAGGAGCATATGCAACATTTTATATTATAAATTTCATACAAAGGGGTTTGGACTGTGGAAGACCGGAAGTTATTGTTAAAAATATCCTCACTTTAAAATAAAGTTGTGAAATAATTGTAAAAAGGGTTATATCTTTATCATTTTCCCAAGATTTAGGCTTTGAGTTTAGCTGGACCTGGATTATGGGGAACATACATCCCATCCTTGTTTTCTTATGGTAGTAAAGCTTCTCTCAAATATACTTTCATGCATAATTGTTTACACAGTATTAGAGCAAAGTTGCCACCAAAAAGGTTGATTCCAAGGTGTCGACATCACCTTAAAGGAAGATTCCTCTTGAATCCATAATTCCTCAAATAAATTGGCCAGGGGAAGATAGAGATCACAACACCAGCAGTATTTGGGGGTCTGAAGAGGTGGCTAGGAAATGAGATACTGCAGAATTTAGGAATTAATTTAGTCAGATGGGATTGTGGCAATGACTCTTTCTAGTCTTTCTTTTATGTTGACTTTGCCTGATCTTCCATTTTTTTTAATCGCTCTAGAACAGATCGAGTGGTAATCACGAACAACAAGGCAATGGTAATTCACATATTAATTATCTTTTGCACAATCTCAAAGAACAAAAAAGAAAATTTCTTGAAAGAAAGCAAGACATACATACATACACTCAGATAGAATCCATCCATTAAAACCAGATGCCGAAAATCATTACATATATAACTTGTTTTAAGTATAGGCACGAGGGTGCGCCAAGAGGTAGGCCTCCACAACTTCGTACATCCCAATGGCTCTGTCCTTTCCAAGCTCAATATCCTCTTCTTTGATCTCTACACCTTCTTTTGCTTTGTATTCACTGCTCAACTTACAGATACATCCTCCTCTGCCATATCCCTCAAACTTCACCTCATAGGTAATATATTCAAGCTTGTCCATTAATGCATCGCCTTCGATCAAAGTGTGCTTGCATGTGAACTTCTCCTCATCAATTGCATCAATCCTGTGCCTCACATATTTGAAAGGACTTGCTGCATATTGTAACAAACAGACCATTTTTATTATGTTACAACTAACATATCACTACAGATTTGTTTTCAAAATACAGATATTGCTAATTCACCTTCAGTGAAATTGATCTGTTTGATGCTCCCAGCCTCTCCTTGGCCTTCAACAAATTCGATACTCTTTATGGATGAGAACATGAGCTTGGGGCAGATGTTGTGGGAGTCCATGATCAAGGCCTTGAACATCCTGTCCGGAGTAACCTGAGTTGCAAAAGAATGGCTGATTTTGATGACACCCATAACTGCTGAAACTACGAACCAAGGGCAATGCTACGAAAAAAGAGATGAAATGAAGGAGGGAATAGTATTGAGAGCGGAATGGGAAGACCTTATATTTGTAGCTATGCAGAAATTGGTGCAAGGGTAGGTGGCTTTGGCTTGATTTAATATTTTAATATTGGTCTATGTTCAAAGTCCACTGTGGTGTTCAATTATAGTATGAACCTGAAACTCTTTGTCAAGTCGACCAGATCAACACGGGATGGAAAGAGTTCTTTTTAAGAAAGAAAAATATCCAGGGCCACGAGTAGTGACACGGAGTGTCCATGATTTCAGATTAGACAGACCCTTTTTTTATTTTTTATTTTTTTATTTTTTATAAATATGGGAATCTCTTTTAGACATCCACTTTTATTAATCTCTTTATTTGATCGGTCCGAAATTGGAAAAAAAAAAAACACAAAAAACCCATTTTAAAAAAAAAAAAAAAATTTCATTCAAGTACAAGCAGCACATGAAATGGTTCCCGGCCTCTTAATTTATCGAGTCATATATCAATTTGAACAGTTATAACGCAACTTCGATATCTTATTTTCAATTTCTGTGGAGAAAATGAAAAAAAGGAAGTTAATTAATATTATTAGTTCGTTCGAAACTTTAACACGATGCAAAATGAAATAACCACAGGAACCATGGTTATGTTGTCTAGCTCTCATCCAAATCAGGCTATAACTTTCTCAAGAGAGTATAGCTTTATTGGAAGAAACAGTGCATGATTACAATAATTAACACCCACAATCACTGGTGACTGAGAATTATTACAACGCCAATCCATATCGATTACAGACAGACAGACAAAAGCATAAGCCACACCATTAAAAAAGAGCACTAATATTCAAGAAAAAAACAGTGCTGATTAAGCATAGGCATCAGGGTTTTGGAGGAGATAGGCTTCTGCAACTTTATACATCCCTCCCCATTGTTTTTTCTTTGCCAGCCTTGATGTCCTCTTCCTCGATCACAATGTCACCCTTTGTATGGTACTTTGTTGTCATCTTATTTTTACTGCCACCATCTGGTGTTGGCTCGAATTGGACCTCATGAGTAATGAATTCCAGCTTCTCAGCCAATGCATCACCTTCGATCACAGTGTATTTGTACGAGTAGTTCTCTTCATTCACCTCATCAATTCTGTTCTTAAGTGTGCTGAATTGACTACCTGCATGTACAACAATCGTGTTACATTCTTGATCTCCAATATTAAGGTTATCTTACTGTATCAATCTGACATTATCCATTGACCATTGATTTTTTTTTTTTGTTTAGAGAAATAAGAGTTGATCTAATGCTTTATGAGTAATGTCACATCAGCAGAGTCTGACAAAAGTGAGATGAGAATGCGGTATATAACATAATTCTTCTAGTTAAAGATGTGAAATCTTGTAATGATAAAATAACATATGCTAGCTTGGTTACCCTCGGCGAAAGTGATCTGCCTGATGCTACCAGCGCCTCCATCCCCTTGAGTGAATTCAATGCTTTTAATAGCCTGTGGCATGAGTTTTGGGATCAGGTTGTGAGCATCAAGGACCAGGGCTTTGAACAATCTGGCTGGAGTGATGGGGGAAATGTACTCATCTGTATATGTGATCACACCCATGATATCTTAAAGGATTAAAAGTAGCTGGGAACTTTTAACTTCTAAAGAGGATGGGTTGAGAGTGTTGAGTTTCTTCAACTTGACAGGGAATATAGCAGGGAAATGGTATTTATAGTTTGAAGTCAAGGCACTCTTGTTCCCGGACTTGCTCCTTTCGGCTGTAAGTCTTTGTCAGGGTGTGCATTAGATTAATGACTATTTAGAGGTATTGTCATTCTCGAGGTTAACACAAAGTTCAAGATTATGGATCTCGATGGCATATGTATGACACCCTTACGGCTTGGGGACAGGTACGCAAATGTACAAAAATGTGGATCAAAATAATCCCAAGCAATGAAACATGCAAGTACGATGAAGGGATAAATGCCGGCAGCATGAGAATAAAAACTAGGAGAATTGACAGTGGCATCGCTGCTAATTGAGGTAAACCGTAAAAGGCATGTTGTTCTTTCTCAATTGACATCTTCACTGTAAATACGCCATCAAGATGTTTGCAGTTTCTTCTTAATCCGTGGGATATCATGCATATACGAGAATATGTCATGTACTGTTATGCATATGCATATACATATAAATATTATCCAGAGTTTTTGTCTCGCATTTCACTTAACTTCCATTATCTTTTAGGTGGCATACATCCAATATCCATCCTGTAAGTTTTGTAAGCAGAAAGGAAAGACTCAGGAATATTATCTTATGAACAATACAATTTCAATTCTAAAATGGTAGAAAAATGTATCTCCTAGGGGTCGGCTCAAGTGGCAAAGGCCTTGGACTTGGTTAAGGTTCAAATCCCTATGGGTATAAACAATCTTTAAAGACTATCGGACTAGAGGATTTTCTCCTTAAATTACCCGTGGTGCACTTGCGAGAAATTCCTTAAGTCGGCCTTCATTCCTCAGCCCATTAAACTAAACATATAATAAATAAATTTATTTTCTTTTATGATCTAACAATCTATATGTTCAAAATCCTAAAAATTAAAGCATACGACTTACTTATAAAAAAAATCAAGCAAAGGACCATCATGATTATCATCAAAATAGTCTTAACCATCATCATCTTCCCCATATACTTTATATAATACCATTCTAGACAAATAGGAATACTAAAAACTGGTATTTTATACATTGCTTTTAAAGAACTACAAACGCAAGCTTTTTGCGGTTTAATCTCAATATAAAAAAGTGCCAAAAAAGAGTGCTTAATGTGCATTTTCATCCACAAACGAATTACACAAAAGTAATTCTACAAACTGATGTAATTTCATCTGATCTGTTAGATCTACTTTATTATAAAAGTAACTTTATAATATGACAAACTACATTAAGTCACGTTAGTTTGTGAAATTATTTTTGTATAATACCTTTGTGGTTAGAGCATTTCCCCTTTTTTAAATGTGTTTCGCTTTTGGTAAGAAAAACATTTCTACCTTGGCACTTTGTGTTAAGTGTGCCTTTACCAAATTTGAAATAAGTTCCTGTTTCCTTACCTGAACAGTCTGCTCAATAGTTCTAGAATGGATATCAAATCGCTTAAGTGTCAAGCCATCAGTGCATTTCTTCTTATGAAGGTTAAGCAACATCTTCTCCTCAAGTTCATTCTTCCTGTAATTAATTGCTATAGAGAAAAAATGCCGATTTAACCCGTGGATCAATGCCTGAAAAAAGCATCAAAAGAGGTCAAATCGCTGAATTGTAAAGAAAAGCTAGACTACAAATTGTTCAGCACTCACTTGAATGGATGGTTTATTAAGATGCCCAAGGTTAGATGTTGCATTTTGCTCATGGTTTGTGTGTTAATCAAACGAAATGCATCAATCACCACTTTCCCTTTTACACTCTGAATTGGGTCCACAACCACAGCCACAGCACGCTGATTCAAAGCTTCAAAACTCTGCAGAAGATTAAAGACTCAAGCATGTCAAGCATTTTGCTCAGGATTATGAAAGACAAAAGCCACCACCAAGGAAAAAAAAAAAAAAAAGGAAAAGAAAAACATCCATACAAGCTAGAGAATTGGAAACATCAAAAATGATTTTCGTCATAATAATCAATTTAATTAACAAATTTGTGTGTATATATATGGTTGTTATTTATTAATTAACAGATAAGGAACACTCGGTGGACGAACTTGGATGTTTTTTCTTTAATACCTTATTTATGTGTGCTTTGGCCATTGTCTTTAATGGAACTAGTGTCCATGAGTTTCTTTTTTTTTTTTTTTTTCTAGTTCCTGACTTGTAACTATGCTCAGTATTTGTATACTTCCTGTGTACTTGGCTTTGTCTTGTTACTTGTTCTTAATAAAATCTTCTTATTTATAAAGAAAAATAATATTTCATCTAAAAGATAACCATTAAATATCAATGTAGTCACAACCTATCTTTCCTAAACTAAACAAGTTTAAAAAAAAAAAAAAAAAANGAACTGATGAAAAGCCGATAAGACTCCACAATTTTGAGTGAAAAAGACATGCTCCACACATTCACTCTCGTAGGATGCTCTTTCACCTCAATCTTATCTTTTGCCTTTTCCATTGCCATTTATCCCTTCTCTTCCCTTTCTCTCCCTCTCATTCTCATTCTCTCTCCACATTAAAGTAAATTCTAAATGCTACTTCCAATTAAATCAAATGCAGTGAAAGCTCAGCCAAGGGGCAGAGGTTTGGGGCCCTTTCAATGAAAGGAGAGGTAGTGATGTATTGATGGAGCTAAGAGATGTTGAAAACTCTGGGGTGTGGAGGTTGAGTGAGTTTAGACTTTGTCAAATGGACGGCAGGAAAACCACAGGGAGGGAAGAACAAAGGATGAGCCATAGAAATAGAGCAATGGTGAAGGGAGGGGAGGAAAGGAGGGGAAGAGGGCTGAAAGGGGATAGCCAAATGGGTGTTTTCAGACTTTGACCTTCAGTAGAATTTAGGGAGATTTCTTTTTTAAAGAGACGAAGGTCACCTGTCCATGAGTGACCTCCTCCCGATTTTATTAAAAAACTCACTTATGGTTAATGAATACTGTGATAACAAAAAAACCCATACTTAAATCGTCTCCACTACCCAACCTATCTGTACGTATAAGCCCCTTCAATCTACCTGAACCAAAGTCCTCATCCAAAAAATCCCAATTCCCGCCACTCGCTCCATATTTAGTTAAAAAATCCGCTACCATATTAGCTTCTCTAAACACATACTTAAATTGAACATTCATCGAGGATATAAGAGAAAGCAGTTCGTCTCAAAAATCCCACAAATACCAATATTTACAAGTCCCTGAAATAAACCATCCCATCACCACACTCGAGTCCGACTCTACTAAAAAAATTTGCAAACCCAACTGTTGGCACATAAAAAATAAATACGAAAGAAAAAACTAGACAAGCTGCTGTACATGTGTTTATGTCCACTCTTGAGAGCCAACATCCAAATTCAGGATGTGAATGGTACCACCCAACAACCATCTCTGGTCTACAATATCAAGGATACAAAAAAGCAATATTAAGTAGAAAAAAAGGACCATATACGTGAACCAAGGAAAGGATATAATCTATTGATGCATGTTAAACATGGGAGCATTGATATCAGAACTCAAAATCTAAAGAAAATGCCTTATTCTTAAATACGAAGACATACAGATGTGCAATTCAAAGCATTGATTTGGATCCCCATACTCATGCAAACATAAGCATTAACATATAAGAGCCGGTACGAGATGCAAAAGTTCTTCCAAGTTCCAACATAGCGGGATCGCAAAGAAAATAAATTTAGCTCCTTTACAAACTTATCTCCCTGCCTCCTCCATCAATTACTCTTGTTAAAGTGATAAAACCCTCTAGTTGGATAGTGTTTGAGGGTAATGGGAGTGGAGAAAATCTCCAAAATTATAATCTCCCAGCCTTTTCCATAGCCCAAACAACCCAAAAATAGAATTCCAATAAAACAATAGCCACCTCATAATGCAAGACAAAGATCAGTGACGTATCTCTTCTATGAAAGTAGCAACAATTCATCACAATAATCTTCCTCTTCTTTGAATATCATGTTCCTCGTTTGAATTCAAAACGCACCTCAGCTCATCTCATTTCATCATTATAATTTTTTCAAATTCTCACACAAAATATAATAAATAATTCAAAAATCTCAAAACAATAATAATATTAAAAAATAATATTCTAATAATATTTTATTCTACTATTCACCAACCATCTCAACTCATCTCCTAATTCAAACGACTCTGCCTGGTGTGGATATAAAAGTCCTCCCAACTCATCTTATATAATCATTACAATTTTCTTGAATTTTCACACAAAATAAAATAAACAATTCAAAATTTTTAAATCCCAAAACAAAATAATATTAAAAAAATATATTCTAATAATATTTTATCCAACTTTCAACTTTTATCTCAACTCATCTCATTTGCGAAAACAAACGAGACTTTAATTGCTTGATCATTATGTAAGAGAATGGGAAGAACTTTTATGCATCCTAACACACATTAATTCCAATAATTTGTGGTATTAAATAGAGTATGGAAAGGGGAGGAAAGAAGAGTTGCAGCCTCATGTGTCACGTTTATTTGGCATTGCATGATTGTAATTCAGGCTGCACTTATCTTTTTGAGGAACAGATGAGCAGAGCAAAGTTGTGTATGGTGACTCTGAAATACTTCAACCGACTCTATGGATCTTGTACGGACTGCTCTGCCCATTTAATTCTCTAGTGACTTTGTGAATTGTTGTATTGTGAACTAGAAATACTTGAACTCTAGATAATATCAAGATTAGATCTTTAAATTCGAAATACTTGTAGGGTGAATTTGTGAAATACTTGAACTATAGATTTTATTTTATTTTGGTGACATTATTATTTTTCCCTGACAATACTCACTCAGTGTCGTTAGATGTAGTCGCTGTAATTCCTGGTGACAGACTTAGAATGTCATCATTAGTTTCCTCATCATTTGTGGTTAATTTTACTTTGAGGAATGAGTGTGCATCTGCAGTTTTAAAACTCCACTTGGAACATCAAATACTCAAAAAGATTTGGGGTAACCCTTCTTTAGGTGTCCAAAATATAATATGGAGGTAGACACAATCTTCGACTTGACGTATTAATATTTTTTTCAATGTTTTGACATCAAGCATACTTGTTTTTTTTTGTGTATAATTAGGGATTAACATACTACAACTATTTCAAATGGGCAGATAGTAGTGAATGCATAGAGAGAACTTGTAAAGAGAGAAACTGAATTGTTAAGAAAGGAAGAAGAGCTTCAAAAGAGAGAGGATGAAATTGGGAAAAGGGAGTTGAGACTCCACAATGATCAAGTCGAGTTTTGAAAGCAAGAAGCAGACGTGCGACGTTCACTAACACTACTTAGTGTGTATTGGGGTCTTTGCATATTTATTTGGTTGTATGATACAATCAAAGTAAAGGCCCAATTAATGGGGATTTTAAACATCGTATGTTAGGGACTTTGCTGGTCTGTTGTTGTATATAATCTCGACCAACCAGGCGCTCACTTTGTTTTTAATGTTTGTAATGGGGACTTTAGTTTCTAGCTGGAGTCTATAACCAATTTATGTATATTGATATGATTGTATTACTGTATTGTGGACATTGTTGTTAGAAACGCTGTTGTTAGTACTCTTTGGACTTTATTGTTATCTCTAGGTGATTGTGATGATGGTAGGGGTGTGGGGAAAAAAATAAAATCGGACTGGACTGGACCCGGTTAATTATAAGCGGTCCGGTGTGGTATCGGTTCTTAAGGACCAAAACCAATCCTAAACTAGTGTGGTACCGGTTTTTATATTTTGAAAATTGGTTTAAACCGAATCGGACCGGTATATATATTTATAATTTTTTATATTATATTATGTATATTATATGTTAAATTGCTAATTCATACAACATGAAATTCTAATCTTATTATTAAAGTCTATTAATCTTATAACATAAAATTAATATAACATGTGATATAACATAAAAATTAATCTTATAATTTTTAATATAACATTAGATATAACATCTAAATCTTAATCTTATAATATAAAATTAATATAACATAAAATCTTAATCTTAAACATAAATATTAATATTAAGTTGTTAATATAAACTTACTTTGATATATAAATATATCAATGATAAATATATTTTTGGCATAATAAATTATAAATATATATTCTTTTTGTAAATATATTTTTACACATTTGATCATATATATTCATATAAAAGTCTAGAACTTATATAGATTATAGTTAAATTCAATACTATACTAGTATGTATTAATTATTATAAAATAATATACTTATACTATAATATAAATAGACTAATAATTTAATATATGTAAACATAATATTATTACTAACATAGATAATCCGTAAAACTGAAAAAATCAGACTGGACCGGATTGAAAACCGGAAAAACTGAAAGTTCCAGTTACGGTAGTGAATTGGTCCGGTATTGGTTCTTAAATTTTTAAAATTGATATATACCGGTTTGGTTTTATAAAATATACAAAACTGGATCGAACCGGAGCGGTTACACTCCTAATAATGGGGCTTGGTTTTGTAGAGGACCTAGGATTATCAATTGAAGGCATTCTTGAGTTTTCTTCGGGTTTGTTTTTGGGAACCCATATTTTCTCAGCTGCATGTCTTTCGATATTATTGGCATTCTCAACAGTAGGTTTCTCATGTTTAGAAACAATAGGGGCCTTACCCAAAAGCTTTCTAAAATCCATAACATCATGCCCTTGAAGTTTACGGTGCCTACAAAAACTAGTGGATCTTTCATACTCAATTCTCTGCCAAAATCGGTCATCTCCAATACCAATACAGATCATATATATCCTAGTGGATTTATCTGCCCCTAGCAAGGGGCAGATCATAAATCCATTTCTATGCATGCCTGTGCAAAAGATGGTCGTGTAAGTGTGTGAATGTGGGCAAATCAGCTGCTAGAAATTTACCAAGAAGATCATGAAGTACTGCCTTGAGATAAGATTCAACTATTTATTACAACCTAAATATTTGGCCCCTCCAGAGTTATAATCTAGACTTCGTCTCTGGATGAGATAATGATAATTAAATAAAAAGATAACGATAACATTCTTATCTTATCAAGTGACACTCTCTTTAAATACGTACACTTGATCGATCCTTATATTTTCTTTTTTCTTTTATTTAAGGTAGCCCCATATAATTTTATATAATTCTCTATTTCTTAAATGTTTCTACTTTGACATTTTCTTTATTTAAATAATGTCCATTTGATTATAACTCGATCTTCAAACAAGAGAACTCTGAGGCACTGGTCCCTGTCAATCACGTACTTGTTAATATTCTATAGATTTGGATTGAAATATTAATGACATATATGGGATATAACTGGTTTGCTTGACTTTACAGTAGGTGGTTGTAAAATATAAGCACTCCCCTTTTCTTAAGGAGAAAGCAAACCATGTTTGAGTACCTTTGAAGTTGTGGACTAGACCACAGTAAAACTACAAGCCAAAAACTATATATTAGTTAATTTGGGATTGAGTGATCTGTAGAAACACTCATTTCTCTCCATAAAAGGCTTGATAGGAGGAGTGAGGTAATTCCTTATAAAGTCCAGGATGAGTTTGTTCTTAGGCCATGTGGGACTTCTCAATACGCCCCCTCACGTGTGGGTTGGTATTTCCGATACCATCATCGTAGGTAGGTCGCAGGAGCCCATCATTGGTCATAGGTTAACCTGGTTCTGATACCATGTAGAAACACTCATTTCTCCCTATAAAAGCCCTGATAGGATGAGTGAGGTAATTCTTTATAAAGTCCAGGATGAATTTGTTCCTAAACCATATGGGACCTCTCAATATGATCATGTACAGCATATAGTCAATAGGTTCTTGGAGAGTAGAACGAGTTTTGCAGCTAATTTTTTGGGAGGATATGACTCGAGTACTCTAGATCTAGCATGTTTTTTTGTTTTTTTTTTTTTGTTTTTTGGTTTTTTTTTTTTAAATTTAAGGATTCGAGTTTTTGTGTGGGAGGATTGTAGTTTGAGGGAAAAGAATTTAAGGTTTTAGGAAGGTGCTAATATGGGTGGTCGAGTTTAGGGGATTTTGAAATAAGTCTGACCAAGGGTAATACAGTCATTTCAATTGTTTACCACGTGTATAAACTTTCTTAGAAGTTAATTAACTGATTGTGAGAGTTAATTAATTTCTCTAAAAGTTACTTAATTGGTTGTGATGGGGATTTAATTAACTTCTTAGGATGAGAAATTAATTAACTACTTGTAACTTTTTCACCTGTGTGGACACTGCATGAGTTATGGGTACCTGTTTACTACGAGCTAGTTTTGGATAAACTAAGTGTTGATTGCTATTTTCTAATTTTAAGTTTATGGTTATTTATGTGATCCCAATATTAAATCTTGAGTTATGGATTGGTTGTGAGATCTTTATGCTATCAAATTTAGCTTTTCAAAATGGGACACTATATTAATTAGTATAAAACGACGTGTTTTGTATTAGAGAAATGTATGAACAATATGATAGATGCGAGTAAGATTTTAAACTTGATATACAAGAATTTCAAGATAAGGTTGTTGTTATAGAGGATATATATTTGATTCAATAAACCCATGATATCCCTAAGCATAATATAGTTACATCAATTATGCATAATAGAGGGTAATGAAATTCACATTCCAATAAGGGAAAAGTACTTCAATAGAAAAAATTTAACATCGGTTTACATTTTTAAGATAAATGATAATTTTATAAGATATCAGAATAGATGTCTTTAATTAAAATCCCGATCTTACTCTAATTAATCCTGACTTTATAATAAGGTGATGACGATCATATCGTCCCAAAACTAGAAAGAGAGTGTGTATACTATCGTGGGATCATGTGATTACCGTGAATTTTGGTCATATTTAGAGACATGGTCAGACAACTCGTGAACGATGGAAAAGAGAACACCTACAACTTGGTATCGACAAGGATTGAGGTTGAACAGTGAATTCAATGCATGGGGACCGCTATTGTGACCAGAGCCATACATTTAATGCATATAGACAGTTTATGTGATATAATACGTCCACATACATAACATCAATTTCTTGGGTTTATCTCATGTGGGTTAGCTCAATTTTTGAACGTTGATATAAGGAGTTGAATTGAATTGTGAACAGTAATATTTTATGGATATATGAATTTAATTTTTTTAGATTGAGACGAGTTTATTAATTTTTTAGGTTGAAATATATGAAGTAGATTGAGATGAATTTAACTTTTTTAAGAGAAGTTGAAAAATTAATGAATCTCATCAATAATTACTTTGAGATGAAACATAACCTTAGTTGGTAGGACCTAAACAGGAAGTTGTCAAAATTTATATATTACTCATGGAAAATGTTAATTGTACTTAAAAAAAAAAGTTAACAAAAAACTTACTTCTTCATTTATCAGTTTAAGAAAAATACTACTCTGCCGCCCCATACATACCGCCCAAATGTACCGTTCAGTGATTTTTTTTTTTACTTAGTGATTAAGGAAGTGATTTTAAATATATGAATGTATTTTTTTTATTTTTTAAAAATATTTAAATCTATTAAAAAAATGTGAATAGAAAAAAAAAATAAAAAGATGAAAATATACATACGGTCAAACAGAGCGGGCTACTCTAGACGGCCGCCCGACTCATTAGCTTAATATATATTGCACATTATAAAATTTAAAATTCAAAATTTGAATTATTAAAAGAAAGTAACAAAATAAATCTTTATAAGTTATTTATAAATAAAATTATAAATACACGTAGCAGTACTACTCATTAATCGTATGTCAAATGGCACCTAGTGCAAGACAAATAGTTTAGACTATTTAATGGGGTAGCATATACGGATCTTGTGTTTTTATCGTTTTGTGTGGGGTTTGTCTTGCCTATGAGCTATGTCCTAAGCATCCTCAATGAAGAAACAACATTTACAAAAAAAAAAAAAATGATAAACATCCAACAGTTGCAGAACTTCCACACTTCTTAATAAATTTCTTCTCAATTTTTTTGTAGGGGTAAGATAATAAGATTAAACAAATGAGAAAGTACAAAAGGTGAGGAAAGAGAACTCCGATACATGCCCCCAAATAAATTAATACAAGAGTAGAAAACAAAATACAAATTAATGGAAAATAGCTCATTTTGGTTTCACAGATGATCTCAACTCATTTAATCTTATTTCAATATTTTTAAACACCATTTAAATACAAACGCTTTTCAATTTCAAAATTTCAATTACTTAATCATTACAATTTTCTCAAACTTTCAAAACATAAAAAATAATTCAACTTTTTCAAATTTTAAAACAATTTAATATTAAAAAGTTATATTATGAATAGGTCGTGGGTAGGTCGCAGGAGCCGATCATCAGTCATAAGTTAATCTTGTTCTGATACCATATAGAAATATTTATTTCTCTTCATAAAAGTGCCTAATAGGAGAGTGAAGTAATTTCTTATAAAATTTAAGATAAATTTATTCCTAAATCACGTAAGAGTTCTCAATATTTATTGCTTAGACCGAAGGATTTCTTTGACTTTTAGCAGAATATTTATTCTTATCGAAGATCAAGAGTGGAAAATGATTTTAAAACCGCAAGATATTATGGATTGATTGATGCACTTGAAAAATCAACAAAATTTTTATTAATTGACGTGACGGTTAATCAATTATAAGTTATCGTGAAAGGGTGGTGGCGGAGGGAAGAGGATTATATGCATTGACCTCACCTTCCAAGTCCTCGAGTACTGTTGGGAAATATTTTCAACATCTTATTTTCTCAGAAAATATAGCTGTTCAAATGAATTTGAACGAAGATTCGCGTGAAAAACTGATCAAAAGTCTTTTGATTTTGGAAAGAAATGCGATACTTATCTTATAAAAATAAATTCATAAACTGTTCTTGGTTAAAACGTTTATCTTTTAGAAAACTATTTAAGATGCCCTCAAGTTCAAAAGCTCTAGGGACTGAAATTTGGGGTACGTAGCCATAAAAAATAACTTGAAGCAGAGGATCACAAATTCTTAAAATAAGGAATGCAGTTTACAAGTAATATTACTATGATTCATTTTTATTATACATATAATGTATTGAAATTATTACACCAATAGCCTTTTTTTCTCTCTCATGAAGCAGAACATCACCAGAAATCAAGCATACAATTCACAACCACAAACTCCATTATTAGCAAGCCAAGACTAATGAAATGATTGACTGCAGGGGCACAAAACAAGCTGAAAGCCACAACAACAACATTAATGACTCTTCATGCAGGCCGAGATTTTTATATAGGCATGCATGCATGTGATCCAAACACAAGATCAAGCTTAATTTTTTTTAGTTGTAGGCATCAGGATGTGCCACGAGGTAGCCCTCAATAGCCTTGAAAAGTCCAGCAGCCTTCTCTTTTCCAGCCTTCACATGCTCTTCCTTGATCTCGTGGTCACCTTTGGTGTGGTAATGGCTTGTGCTCTTCACGATGGATCCTGCCTCATGGGCTACGAGCTTAATCTCGTATGAGATTTTCTCGATTATGTCACCCAGAGCATCCCCCTCAATCACGCTGTAGCTGTATGAGAAGTTTGCGTGGTCAATCTTGTCGACCCTCTGCTTCACATACTTGTATTGGCTACCTGCAAAATATTCCCCAAGATTTGTTACAACTCTTAATATGATCATATGTTGTCAGACTTGGATTTTCTCAAGCTCGATCTCAAGTGAAAAAGAGATGGATACATAAAGTGAGTCGTGCAATATTTATTAAGGAAAATACTTTAGCCATAAAAGAATTATATAAAAGTAAATTTACAAATTAATGTGACTTAATGTGGTACGTTAGATTGTAAGTTACTTTTATTATAAAGTATATCTAACGGATTTTATGAAACCACATTAATTTATAGGTTTACTTCGTGTAATCTCCTAATTGTGTCTGTAACCGTTATCATTTATTAAACATATAACATTGTAAAAAAAAGTCATGCTGATAACAATAAATACTGTAAAGATCAATTTATGTGTCTGACTCTACCACTATATTATATCCATAATGTTAAAAACTAACCTTCACCGAAGGTGATTTTCTTGATGGTTCCGGGCCCTCCATCTCCTTCAAGGATCTCGGTACTCTTGAAGGCTTGGGGTGCAACCTTTGGGACAAGGTTGTCGCCATCAAGAATAAAGGCCTTGAACAACCTTGGTGGTGGGATAGCTGAGATGGTCTCATGTTCATAAGTGAAGACACCCATGATGAGCTAATTAGGGTTTGGAAGTAGTGATGAAGAGAGGAAGAAGGAAAAGGAGAGGGTTGGTTGAATGAATTCAGAGAGCTTTGAGTGTGGAAAATATGAACACCAGAGGCTGGTATTTATAGGGTGAGGGTCATGATCATTACCTTGTATGAAAAGTCCCTCGCAAATTAATCAAACAATTTTAGCTACTTTCGTCTTTATTTTTTTGAAAGTCCCCACTACGAAACTTCAATGTTATTTTTTTAAAATCAAATGGGTTGCGAAATAGTCAAAGAAAAGCACCTTTGAATAATACATTTAATAATAATAATAATGATATTATTATTATTATTATTATTATAAAAAAAATGAATGATTCTAGATGCTGTAGTACTAAACTCAATTATTACTAAATAAAGAAAAAATAGCATTATAATTGATCACACATGTGAAGAGAAAAACAAATTGGCGGATTTGTCTGCTTGCTATCATATATAGTAATTTAATAAAAAAAAAGAATAAAAAAGGAAAACGAGATTGGTGACATAAATTTAAAAGCTTTTGTGTTTAATATATACCAAATATGTCGTTTATAGGTTAAAAAAAAGAAAAAAAAAAGAAAAAAGCCTTTGGCTTTGGCATATAAAAACATTGGGATGTCCTATAAAATAAAACATTGGGATGCCCTTTTTTGTTGTTTTTTTTTTTTTTTAGAAATTAAACTTAGTTCCATTTATTTATACAAACCTCCTATCTAATCTCATCTCATTTCAATTATTATAATTTTTTCAAATTTTTATACAAAAATATAATAAACAATTTAATTTTTTCAAATCTCAAAATAAAAATAATATTAAAAACTATATTCTAATAATATTTTATTTAATTACTATTTAAAACATCTATTCTTATCTTATATAATCTGTATATCCTAACACAGCTTTATATAGTTTGCATTATTTTGAAAGTTGCGAAAGACTTTGACAGCTGACTTTGAATAAGCATGGCCGGCCGGTCAGCCTAGCCTATCTCTCTCTCTCTCTATTTATATAAAAAGAAAATATATAAAAGTTAATTTTTCATAAGTGTTTTAAATTTTTTCACTTTTTTTCACAAAAAGGGTGTGCCGGACTTACTGAGTTTAAGGCACCGCTTGGATACACAGATGAGATGAGATGAGATGTTTTGAATAGTAGTTGAATAAAATATTAGTAGAATATATTTTTTAGTATTATTTTGATGTTAAAATTTGAAAAAGTTGAATTGTTTATTATATTTTTGTATAGGAATTTGAAAAAGTTGTAATGATTGAGATGAGATGAGATAGTGATTTTTTGTAAACAAACGGGGCCTTAGACTTTATAAATTATTTTCCCCCAAAAAAATAAGAAAGATTCTAATCAATTGGAGTAAGAAACAAAAAAAAATTAATTTATTCCAAAAACACAATAATTCTCAATTATGAAACAATATAAGAATGAGAATTTACCTGCAAACAACTAATTCATTATGCAATTTCTCTGTTCTCTATTTTCCGTCGCCCGTAACGGTTTTTGAGTAATTAGATGATATTTAATTGAGTGATTCATTTAAGAAACGGCGGTTTTTGACCTCTTAAGAACTAGAATGAGTGAGGCCTCTACTAAAGCCCAAGCTGGCTTTGTGTTGGGGTCTTCGGGCTTGGTTTGTCTTTATGAAGTCCGATCTAATTATTATAATTTATTTAAATTTTTATATAAAATATAATAAATAATTCAAAATTTTTAAATATTAAAATAAAAATTATATTTTAACAATATTCAACTTTCAATTTTTTTTTTTTTTTCGTTTCAATTGTGTAACCAAACAAGATTAGGGGTGCTACCTGCATGGTATGGGGTGGGGTGGACCCACTCCCGCCTCGTACCATGCAGGGGGAGGTTTTGGCCAAGTTCCAACCCCACCCCCCGCCTCCAAGAGGCAGGGGCGGGACCCCTCGCCCTGCCACCGCTCAACCCAATGATTTTTTTGACCCAAATTATAATATAATTTAAATGATAAATTAAAATTTATACATTAAAAAAAATATAAATTCATTAGAGTTGGATTTTGGGTTGCCTTGGCCTCATAGACCAACTTTTATATATAGGTCAAAACAATATAATAGTTATACTTAAACAATGTGGGACTTACTGTTCCACTAACTTGAATTCAACTTCAAGTTTTTAACAAATTACATATATCTATATATAATATATTTATATAAATTATTTATATAAATATTAAAATATAATTTTTTATATTAAATAGGGGAGGGGTGTGGAGCGAGGTGCGGGCCGGGGCCTCACTGGGGTCAGCCTGACCACCACCCTCACTAGGCGTCTTCCATGTGGGGGCGGGGTAGATGGGGGCGTGCCCCCGCTGCCCACCCTCAAACGAGATAGTCTCCACTCCAATGGCCAAAATAACAGTTATGGGTTGAGGAGACGGTGGCGTAAGTGTAACACCTATAGTATTGCTATTAGGGCTGTAATCGAGTTGAGTTGAGCCGAGCTTTGGCTTGTCGAGCTCGGCTTGACTCAAAATACTCGAGATTGAGCTCGAGATTTTTTTTTGTTCTCTGTTCGAGCTCGACTTGATAAGATAAACTCTTAACTCGAGCTCGAACTCGTCACACAAGCGAGTTCAAGTCGAGCCGAGCTCCAGCTCGAATTGTTTTCTTTTTTTTGAATAAGATTTAATAATTAATAAAATAAAAAATAAAATAAAAGACCTAATATTGAATTTATACAACTAACAAGTATACCTTTATTGAATTATAAAATCTTAAAAAATTTATAAATAATTAAAATATCTAACAGTTGATATTTATAAAAAATAACAATATATTAGCCTACATATATTATTAATATATACACTAAATATGATAGCATATATCTATTTCATATATGGTTTCCACATACTAGTATATAAGATTATTAAATTTTATCGACTAATTATTATACAAATTATAAAATATACCTATAAAGTATATTCACTATATAGACATAAGTAATTAGATTACATATTATATATTTAATTATAAAAGTGGTATGCTTATATTATTAGCTAATACATATATATGTATATATACATAGATGTATGTATATATTTATTAATATATGAATGAGTTTTAATTGAGTCGAGCTAACGAGTCGATTCGAGCATAAACGAGCGAGCCTTAATCGAGTCGAGTCGAGTTTTATCGGGTATGTGTCATTTACTAATCGAGTGGGTATCTGTTTTCACGAACGATCTTTTTTTTTTTTTTTTTCACGAGGTGAGTACTATTCGAGTTTAACCGAGCGAGTACCGAGCGGGCTATCGAGTAGACTGGTTCATTTACAGCCCTAATTACTATTACAAGTAATGATGGCATGTTCCTACGCCAAATCAATAGCTCAACTCACATGCTCTCTTGGGATGTTTGGTAATATTTCTTATTCTATCTCATTTTCTTCTCAAGCATTACTCAAATATAAATATTTCTAAATTAATCATTACAACTTTTTTAAACTAATCATTACAAATTTTTAAAATTTCAAACAAAAAATAAAAAATAATTCAATTTTTTCAAATCACAAAACAAAAATTATATTAGAAAATTATATTCTAACAATATTATTTTAATTTTATACTATTTTTTATTTAACTTTTCTCTTTCATTTTCTAAAATCTAGAAAATACTTAATTCAAATTATCTCACTACTGTTAAGAAACTATTTTACTACTATTCACAAAACTCTCATATCATCTCATCTCATATCCTAAGCATTTCTTAATCTATTTTCTTTTTGGAGAATTCACTTCAACCACAGATATCACTACAAGAAAACTGCATATTTATTGTCAGTTATTTCTTACGAAAATAATCATTTACAGTCAAAATGAGTCTATTATCATCATAAATATTCATTTTCGTCGCAAATAACTTGTCATAAATGCACATTTTTCTTGTATTGAATTGTATGATTTTATGGGATTGAAGGAAAGTATCAAAATACACACGCTATTTATTACAAATTTACTTGATAAATATTTAACAAAATTTACAAAGCACTACAAAGTATTTCTAATCTATGTTAAATCAATTCAATTGAACAAAATTCTAACCATCTTTGCCCTTTTGTAATGGCATCGACAATAGGAAAATGCTTATCCTACCGAGAAAGGCTATCGATGATGGTTTTTATTTTTTTTACTTGATAATTAAGAAAGTATTTTTAAATAAGTTTGTGAATTTTTTTTCTTTTTTTAAAAAACTGTTTAAAGTGATTTAAAAATTATTTGAAAAAAAACACAAAAAATAGAAAAATACATTTTCACAGTACTTCTTGGTAGAAACTCTTGGGATCTCGATCTGGCCCTAGCAGTCACCTTGACAATATTGACATGGATACCAGTTAATTTGAAAAAGTTTATTCTCAAATTTATTTATTTTTAAGTATCTTTACAATGAATTTTATAATAAAGAGTAATACTAAGGACAAATTCCAAATAGATAAGTTTTTTTTTTGACAAGTAAAAAAAAAAAAAAAATTAATCTACATAGGCTCTTTATAAGTTAATCTACATAGGCTCTTTATAAAAAAGTAGATCCCATTAAAAATAAAAATTTATATTTTTTTTATAGTAGGATCCACTTTTATATAAAAAAAACTATAAAAAAATTATCTATTTAAAATTTGTACAAATCATGATTATATATTCTAAACTTTCAGAACCAACTTATCGTTATTCTTGGGTCAACTCCCAATTTTTGAAAAATCCTAAAAAATCAACTTTTTAAACTTTTTTTACATAAATTCTTTGCCCCCCATCTTAAAAAATAAAAAATAAAAGTGGACTTCCTGGTTAGGTTTGATTCACTTCAACTTCAAGCACCGTTCTATAATCATATTTATAATGGGAAATACTAAACCCACATATGGGGGTCACCGATTCCCTTTTTTATTTTTTTACTTAATTGTTAAGTAAGTATTTTTTAATGAATTTCTAATTTTTATTTATTTTTTAAAGATTTTTAAGAGATTTAAAAGATTCTTGAAAAAAACAAAAAGAAGAAGAAGATAAGAACACAATGGCCGACTCGGTGGATGTTTCGGTGGCCTCTCTCAGTGGGATCGTAGCAATTCATGGTGATAGATAGTACTTGTGACGAATATTGATTGGAAAATGGTAATGGTATGGGTTCCCACATGAATGCTGACCTGACAATGTATATATATTATAAGTAATTTCTTTGTTCAACGTCGAGCTGATATTAATTCTTTGACCAAATCACATGACATGATCACATGTTGGAACTTATCTACTTTGATGGAGACACTACAATTGACATGTTGATAATACCACTCACAAGTTACCCAAAAGGACACAATTGTTTTTATGCGCACCCATCATTAATTTTGCGAGTACCATGATGTTTTCTAAATCACTTTCACCATTTACATGACTGCTTTCAAAGCCATACACCAATGATATGATTTCACTCTTCCTACGTGAAAACACAAAAACAAAAAACAAGCTCTAGTTGTTGGTTTCAGGATTTGCCAAGAGATCATAGCTCTGATCAATAGCCACCTTCAAAAGCCCTGCAGCCTTTTCATTCCCGGTCTTAACCTCATGTTCTTCCTTGATCTCGTTGTCACCTCAGCTGGTATGTTAGTTGCTTATATATTATATATATGCTCGATCTTCAATCACGTAATTTGTCTCTCAAAGCGTGATCACCCTCAGTACTTTTAAAATGCCAAGAAAAAATATATATTATTATATATTGATCATGTTGTGGAGAATCTGATCATGACCTTTGCCGAAAGTAATTTTCTCGATGGTTCTTGGTCCTCCATTTGCTTAATTCGATTAGGTTGTCGGCGTCAAGGATAAAGGCCTTCATGAACAACTTCACCGGAGGGATGACTGAGGCGTTGTGTCGGTTTCATGATAAGTGAAAACACCCATGATCGATGATTGAGGGTCAAGCTTATTACCTTGTATGAAAGTGTCCGTTGATCAAAGAATTTTAGGATCGTCCCCACCACGAAACTTTGAATCTTTAGAAAATTATTTGTAATTTGGTCAAAGAAAGAAAGTACTGCAAGGAAGTTGTTCGATGAAAGAAATAAACAAGAAGTACTGATTCTAGATGCCGTATATATTACATTACGCTGATGTTGGCTGCATCATGCATGTGTTTGTAGATCGATGTTCGTATATATTCGTACGTCGTATTCATGTAAAATTGATGCCTAGCCAAGTTTTGATCGTTGAAAGGCTCGATTTTTAAAAATAGAGTGGTCTATTAGTTTTTCAATTTGCAAATTGGTTCAAGGATGGCTGCCGCTAGCCACCAAATGCCACCAAATTATAATCTTCTTTTTTATTCAGCAGCTAGTAGGCTTTATTTATTATTTACTGTTATCTTTTTAATTAAGAAGCTTTCATTATCCTTCATGCTTGAAAATTATGCTTTCATACTCATGTATAAAGAACAGGAAAATGAAAATCAGAATTAGCCACTAAAGTCTAAATGACAATATTCACATCATTTTTTAATTAACACTTTTAAATATTTAAAAAAAAAGAAGAAAATTCACAATATTATTAAACAACACTTTCTTAATCACTAAGGAAAAAAAACTAAAAAAAAAAAAAAAGGGAGCGGGATCCCTAGCATTGTCCCTATAATAATTTTGCAAGATATTTTTTATGGAAACCTCTGTATGCAAGAGAGTTGGTGCATGTGATGCACACGAACAAATGTGGGAGTCTACGTGGAAACTAATACGGTACATTTTAGAATTTTTCCTTCTCAGTTTTTGAAACCTGCTCCCCCTTCGTCTCCTTTCTCCATCTCTCTGATTTTCCCCTTCCCAGTTTTTGAACCCTAACCCCCTCTATCTCCCTCCTTCATGTCGTGACCCGAGATTCTAAGGATTCTAACTAGATGATATTCGAGTGTCTACAAAAAGGGATTTGAATCTGTTTGTGCTTCTCAAACTAAAGGTAGCTTTTAATTTAATGTTCCACATTTCTTTTTGGTTAATGCTTTTGGAAAAGTTGCTTTGGTTGATCGATTATACTTAGGAGCTAGCTTTACTCTATATTTGGGGCATTTTTTTTTCCTTTTATTATAGCTAATCACGCTTTGATGTTTTCTATTTGGTGCCACCTGATATGTAGTTTTGTGTCTGTTACTGGTTTGATGGTCCACCTTGTTAGACTTTTTAATTCTTGGATTTTTTACGGGTCTTACAACACTGGACAAAGAACCAACGGGAAACTTGGCAATTGTGCACATTTTTTTATTGGCTTTAGTGCTATAAATACAAAATCTAGATTGTTCTTTATCACTATTTTTCCTAGGAATGTTCTCTGCTTTAGCTAAGATTTTTTTTTCTTCATTTTGGGTAGAGATTTGCTTATATGGTGAAGAATGGAATGATGGGCTACTAGCAACATTTAATGCCTGATTATTTTACAGCTAAAGATGGTTTTATAAAAGGATTTACTCCACATCAAATAGGCCAGTTACATTGCTTAATACATGATCACATGCAACTTCTTGTTCAAGTGTTTTCTCTGTGTGTTCTTGACTCTTCTAGGCAACACGTTGCCTCCTAGGTTCGCGAATTGATTTTTGCTGCCTGCTATTGCTTTTTCCAAATTGATGGCTTTACTTATCTTGATTATTTAATCAGGTTTTTTTTTTCTTGATTATTCATTGTTTTCAGTTTTAGAATGCCTTCATGTCACCTTTTCATGGTTCTACTCCAAGTCATTTCACTACAGTAGGAATAATGCAATCCATCCATCACCTCGCAATCTCTAGAATTCATTTTCTCAACAATTACAAGCACTGGTTTAGAAAATAATTATGTTGAGAGAATTGTGTCTTCAATTTCGTAACCAAAGGTTGAGGAAGAAGGTTTGTATAATTAGCTAACAGAAGCCAGGATACAAGCTAAGGCTTCAAGGAATGAGGTGTTTGTAGAAGCCATTAAATTGGAGTCAAGCCATTGAAGTCAGAAACCATTAAACTGCAAAGTCATATTTAGAATGTTGTGTATTATAAAACTATTTGGAATGTTATGTATTATGAAACTATTTGTAATGTTATGTATTATAAAACTATTTGGAATGTTGTTGGGTCATTAGATACTTGTTGATTTCAATGCATTAAGTGGGAAAAATGGAGTACTTTCCCGATCTAACTACCCACAAATTAATACATGATTTGGACATATTGTACAAATTGAAGAGTCATAATCTTCCTTCTATTACATTTAGTTTTAACTTCCTCAAAATACACTACTGTAATATTAAAGATAAAAGGATTTGTGATTACTACCAGAAGCTACATATTGTAATAACGAGTTTACATGTTGTTTACAATCACAATACATCTCCAAAATATACTTAATACATCTTGAAATCATAAAGAAAAATCTCCAACAACTTGCTATGTTCCATCCCTATTATCCAGCTATGTTCCATCCACTCCAAGATGCATCTAGAGACGAAACAAAACGGAATCATTACGTACATTTTCTTGAGTCGCAATCATTGGTTCGCCAAATTGGGTTCCACTATAGTAAAAAATCTTGGGAATGTTTCCATGAGGCTAAATAACAAAAAAATATATGAAAGTAACCTGAGTACATAGAATATTTTTTTAAATACAAATAAAATATAATATAATTTAAATATGAAGAATTTGTAAACCTAAATAGGAACACTCTCTTGAATCCTAACCAATGTTTTGCCAAAGAAATTCCTACGCGTGTCAACAACTTCAGTATCTCCTCCATGTGGCTACGAATAAAAAATAAAACCATATTACGTTTAAAAAACAATGTAAAGCAATATATAAAAAAATAGTTAAGGATTAATTACTTGTCTACATTTTTCCCTTTGCGTAGCCTTTCTCGTCTTGGGTTTGCACACTTTCTCGATTATGGAAGTTCTCCTCAGAGATGGTGGTTTGTCTTTGCCTCTCACAACAAGGGGACTAAGTACTTTTTTCAAACTCGTACATGTAGTTGTATCTATTGTTGGAATTGTAACGTTGGAACAAGTTTGGATTGGAGACTTGTTGGTGAGATAGACCTTGTTCATTGCATGTAACTTGTCAATCATATCATGAGCATGTTCATCACATGAAGCTACATTACTTGAGATGTCACCACATATCTCCATTATACATGAATATCTACTTTCGTCTCACCTCTCATCAGCCACGTCATAACTACTACTTATTAGGGTGTACTTTCTTTTTATGTCTTTTCTCTATCAGTGTAATATGTACTTCTCGAGTAGCGTACGAACTCAATTAACCTTCAGAATGACAAATACACGTCCACACAATATATCTCTCATTTCAAACAATCCGCACGAATACTTCACCTTACACTCAAGCTCATTAAAGTACACAGAATGGGTAACCTCTTTGATAAAACCATCAACATGGATTTCATCTTTTTTTTTTTTTAAAGAGAATTCTGATCTCATTAAAACATGATCACCAAGTACAACCAAAACCTGAAAGGATCAAGTTATGTAATTACATCGTTTCCTTGGCAACAATAGAGTAAATACAATCTGGACATAGTTCAATATCATAAATGTCTCCACAGCATCTAAGCGCATCTTTAGCTAGACTGTGTGTTGTCGAGTTTGCCTTTTGAAAAACATGTGATATTTTCCAGTTAGCATAAGAATCTAGCATCTGCTGAGCACCTCCTATGAGACATCCACCCATACTCCAGTTCATAGTGTGATTTTTTAGCAAATCCATAACCTGTTTAGCATCCCTCTCAAGCCAGATTTGTTTGAGACCAAACTCTCTACAGAAAACCATTGCTATGAGTAAGCCATATGTTTCAGCACCAAAAGGCCTTCCTTTCATCAGTCTATTGGCACGAAGAGCTCCCATGACAAGGCCATTATGGTCCCTGATAAGTACTCCAATACCTATTCTCCCCTCCCCCACGTTTACAACCGCATCCCAGTTGACTTTAAACCATCCTTCCTCAGGTTTAGACCACTTATAAAGCACAGCTGGAGTTCTGCAAACGGAAAGCTGTGTTTCTTTGATTGCCTCTATATAGGCTAAGTTTTCTGTTTTAGCCTATTGATATAAGAAAGCAGGATGCTTGAAAATTTTTCCTTGAATGACATCATTCCTTCTAGACCAAATTTCTTTTGCTATGACTACCACCTCACTAAGCTCAAATGGATCAAAGGTGTCTACCATAAGTTACCAAATATCAAGAAACATGTGATTGTGGTAGGTAATCTTTTGCACCTTTTTACCTCCTTGATTCCACACATCTTTAGCAGCATTGCATCCCCATAACACATGGCCAGAAGTTTTAGCTTCCTCTAGGCAGATGACACAGGAGTTGTCTTCCACTACTTTCCTTCTCTTTAGATTGGCCAATGTGGGAAGAGTCTCATTGCAAGCACGCCATATGAACATTTTAGTGGAGGGTGTTACTTCCAACTTCCAGATTGCCTTCCAAGCCATTTTATCCCTACTTCTTGTTGATGTCTCCCATTCTAGGTCCCTTTCTAGCTCTTTACTGAAGTGGTATCCATTCTTAACAGTGTATACACCATTTGAGTTAAGCTGCCATACCAACCTGTCTTCTCTCCCTCCCATGCTAATTGGGATGGCTTTGATATTTTCAATTTCCCACGGGTTGAAAAATTCCGGAAGGAGGAATTCATTCCATTGCTGCGTAAGGGGATCGATAAGGTTACTAACTCTTTCACACCAACAGTCTGCATCTCGGGCAGACAGTACCTTGTTTTCAGGAAGAGAGGTATCCATCTATCAGTCCAGATATTCACCTTGTGGTCATTTCCTACCCTCCACATGAGGCCTTTTTTTAGTAACTTAGCACCTATATGGACGCCCCTCCAAACAAAGGATGGCCTGGATCCCAATTGGGCTTCTAAAAACCCACCTTTCCTGAAATACTTCTGCTTGAGGACCTGTGCCACCAGAGATGATGGTTTTTGAAGAATCCTCCAGCCTTGCTTTGAAAGGAGGGCTAAGTTAAATAACCTCAAATCTTTGAAACCAAGACCACCTGAGTCCTTGCTGTAGCTGAGTTTAGTCCAGTTGACTCATTGGATTTTGGAAGTGTCTTCATCAAAACCCCACTAAAACTTCCTTAGCATTTGGTTTAGTTTACTAGTAATGGACACAAGAAGCAAGAACATCCCATAGCATAGGTAGGGATGGCTTGAAGGACTGCTTTTAGAAGGACTTCTTTCCCTGCAGCAGAAAGGTGTTTAGACTTCCAATAAGAGAATGGAAGTTGTCTATCTTAGGTCTCCCCACCATTGCAGGTAGCCCCATATATCTTTCAAAATTTCCAAAAGACTTGATTCCTACCAACTGCAGTAACATTTGTTTGGTTGCCTGGTTTGTGTTCTTACTAAAAAAGATGGAGGACTTATCTTTATTCAAAACTTGGCCCAAAGCCTTCTCATACTGACCAAGGATATTAAGAACACCTATGAGCTCCTCAGACACTGCTTGGCAGAATAACAGATTGTCATCCGTAAAAAAGAGATGATTAACAGTAATAGGACCTCTTCCTATTGGAGCAAGTGTCAAGGCTCCACAAACCTCAGCCCTATTAAGGAGGGATCTGAGGCCTTCTGCACAAAGTATGAAGAGATAAGGGGATAGAGGATCCCCTTGTCTAAGCCCCCTAGAAGGCCAGAAAAACTATTGTGGCTCACCATTGATGAGGATTGCATAAGACACAGACTTAATGCAGGTCTGGATGAGGCTGATCCAGTGCATAGAGAATTCCATTTTGGTCATAATGGCTTCAATGAACCTCCATTCTATCCTGTCATACGCCTTACTCATATCGGGTTTAACGGCCATGAAGCCTTTTTTATCTTGCATTCTTGAATTCATAGAGTGTAATATCTCATAGGCAACAATGGTATTGTCATAAATGAGTCTTTCAGGAACAAATGCGCTTTGATTTAGGGAGATGAGCGTGGAGAGGATGACTTTCAGCTTGTTTGCAAGAGTTTTGGAGATAATTTTGTACAATACATTGCACAAGCTAATGGGCCTGTATTCAGCTACTCTCTTAAGTCTCTTTACTTTGGGGATTAGAGAAATGAAGGTGTCATTAACCTCAGTGAGTGAACCACCTTGGTTAAGGACCCGAAGGGCAAAACCACACACAGTCCTCACCAACCACATCTCAATACTTTTGATGAAAATGGGCAGGGAATCCATCGAGGCCAAGGGATCCTAGAGGGTTCATATGAAAAACAGCAAGTCTAATATCCTCTTGGGTAAAGGGAGTCATAAGCCACATCTTCATTTCCTCACCAAACTTGTTATCCATAGCATAGGGGCAGTCTTCAAAATTAGATGGATGAGAAGTAGTGAATAAAGATGAGAAATGACCTGTGCAAATATCACCAATCTCAGTCTGCTTAGTGGCAAGCCTTCCCATTTCATCCTCAACATATTTGATTGCATCGGTTTTCCTCCTTTGACTAGCCTGCATGTGGAAATATTGAGTGTTCCTGTCACCATGTTTGAGCCAGTGTTACTTGGCCCTTTGCTGCCACTTTAAATCCTTTTGTGCTAAGGAGAACTCCACTTCCTCCTGTATAATCTTTATTTGAGTTAGATGTTCACTTGTACCATAATTTTGGAGTTGACCAATCTTTGGTGTGATTGCCTTTTGATCCTCCTTTTGGTTTCTTTGTTTCCAGCTTAACAGGTCCTTTTGACAACTAACAAGCTTCTGTCGTAACTGCCTAGCCTCACTACCTTTCGCACAATCCTTCCTCCATGCCCCAGCTACTGTCTCCATGCAATCTCCTCTCAATTCCCAGGCCACTTCATATCTAAAACCTCTCTCTTTTAGCCCTCTTATAACCTGTATTATGGTGCTCGATGATAAGAAGCGAGTGATTAGATTTTATTGCAGCAAGAGCAGTACACGATGCATCCTTAAAAAGCTCATTCCGTTCCTTGTTTGCAAGAGCTCGATCTATTCTTTCTTTGGTGAACACCTTTCCATGTCGACTATTTGACCATGTGAATATTTGTCCTCTTGGACAAATATCATTAAGCCCACAAGATTCAACTGCCAACCTAAAGGCTTCAATCTGTTTGTAAGGTCTGCTTGCTCCACCCATTTTTTTATTCTGATGTAGGATCTAGTTGAAGTCACTAGCACACAACCAGGCCATGGGACTTGATGGTTTCAGCATCTTCAAAAGTTGCCAGCTGCTGCTTCTCCTGTTTATGTCGGAGTGGCCGTAGAACCTTGTAAACTGCCATGCAGGTCCACTGTCACCTTCTTGAATTAATGCACTGATATGCAATCGGGTGTAGTTTATAACTCTAACTTGCCAAGATTCCTTCCATAGTAGGGCGATACCCCTACTCAACCCAACACAATCTACTGCAAAACACCCATCCATCTTCAAGCTGCTTCTCACCTCCTCCATTCTCTTTTTCTACTCTTAGTCTCCACAAGGAAAACTAAGTTGGGCCACTTAATTTCCTTAGTGAAATTTTCTGAGGGTTCCCAAGCCCTTGGCAATTGCAAACTAAGATTCTCATGGGTGATAGCAAGGCTGGGATCTAGCCTCTGCCTTTCCATAGTACACCTCCATGTTTTCATCATTCCTCTTAGCCCTCTTAACATTAATATCCTTATCCTGCACCCTCCTTTTACAACCCCTCTTGTAGTTGGTTCTCAGGACTTGGTTTGAGATGTCAATCAAATTTTTCATTTCATTTCCTTCTGTGTGTGAACCTTTTTTTCATGCTTGTCTTTTCCATTTACTTGTATTATTCTGCATACTACCTACACCATGGGCCTTGTAAACCTCTTTAACAAGTTGATTTTTTGTTGATGCCTAGTTACTATTACCCATTTCCTTCGGGCCACATTGCTCCTCAGCTGGCACCATCTCACCAGAGACCAAATTTCACGTACTTCCTCACTAAGTACAAGTCCCATAGTATGCTTTTTCACCTTATTTCCTAACTATGTTTTTTTGTCAGCCTCTATTTTCATTCCCATACTAATCCTTTGTAAACCTTGGGAATTCGTTTGACCTTCAAACAAAGTTGTCACATGCACTTGCAAATTCTCCATGTTAACTAATGGTTTCCTTTCAGGTTGAACTTCAAGGTGTTTCCCTAGGTCAAAATCAGAATAATTACCTTTTCCCAATTTCCTTTCTATTGACGGTTGTACTTCAACAACCTAAGGCTCATTTTCCTTATTTTTTACTGGTGACCCTTACTGCCTTTCTGCCGAAAACTGTTGATTGACAGTCTTGGTATTTGACCTTACCTTCTCCCTGTCACTGTTGTTCCTGCCTCCTTATTGTTCCCCACGTTTGTGGTGGCCACCGGAGGAGCCACTTGTATCTGTAGCTATAAAAAATATTAGTGTTCCTCGGTTGGCCACATAGCCAAGGGCCAAACTGTTATGGTACATCCTCTTCCACTTGTTGTTCATGTCGTAGCCGAGTGCAATCTCTACCCTTGTGAAAAAGCACTCCACATTAGAAGCAGAAGTTCTGCAATCTTTCATATTTGAAGGAGATCCAATATTGTTTTTCCCCAAACATCAACCATTTCCCTCTCAGCAGATGTTTATGAAGGTTTATAGCCACCTTTACTCTCATGCATCTTCCCATGCACGTCCATCTGCTTCAGTGTCTACCCTAATAACATGCCCAATGGAACCTGTAAATGATTCCCCGAACTCCTGAACTCTTCTGTCATGATGGCTGGTGGAAGATTGTGCAACTGAACCTAGAATGGTTCAAATCTGAAACTTAAGACATTAATGGAAATAGCTCCATCCACTTCTAGTAAGGTTAGAAGGTGTCTATCGAAAAACCAGGGACGACGACCTAGAACTTTCTCTTTGTCTGCCAGATTCTGGAACTCGATAAAAAACATTGCTCCCCCAGCTCCTTAAACCTGACCCACCCTTCCAACCTCCATACTTGAGACATTGTGAGTCAGAACGCTTCACTATAGATGCCCTTCTCTGACAATGACCTTCCAATGATGCAATGATCTCCCTTTCTGTCCTTCTCCTGTGAGTTCTCTTGTTTGACATAGAAAAAAGAACTTTCTTCCTTTGATAAATGTAGTCTCTCCCAGCGCTTTGCCAAATCCTCTGCCTCCATTGAAAACCAACGTGATGATGAACAGAAAGCCTAGCTCACAGGAAGTGAGACGAAAACCTTTGGTAGCCAAAGGCATTGAAACCTCATACTCTCTCTAGGAAAGGAAGGCACTCTCACGGACAACGTTGAACCAACATGGATTTCATCTTCTACATTGTACGCTGCAATTACACCATTTTTTTGTTGTAGAATTGGAAGACAACCAACAATTCCCCATTATTTCTTGTTGAACTTCTCTCAATTTAGAGTTTGTTTACAAATCCTGAAATATCTTCTCAAATGGAGAGACAGTTACGATTAGGATTTTGAAGTTGAATGATTGGAAGTCTGCTCCATTTTCATTCTCAATCTTCTTCCTCAATGCATTATTGAACTAATCAATAAACTATTTTAAGTTTTTCCTAACTTGAACATATCCATCGAAGAAAGCATTCATGCTCTTGCTTCGTTGGGTTGTACTTATTCCAACCCAATTTATTTTTTAAGGAATACTGGTGCTTAATAGGTAAGCTCAGTGTATAAAGATTGCAACCAGGCATTCTCCTGCAGCTTATAAGTCATAAGTAGCATGTCCCAACATTTCTAAAACTCCTTAATGGTCTGTGAGTCATACATATACTTGAGCAACTAACTTTTCAACCCAATTTTATATGCATTGTGGGAACCTAACTTCTTAGGTACTTTTTTTAATATGTGCCACAAGCAAAATGTATGTCGACTATTTGGAAATACAGTAGCAATGACATTTTTCATTGCTCTCTCTTGATCGGTGATAAAAGCCTTCGGGGCATTACCATCCATATAATTCAACCAAGTTTCAAACAACGATGTAAATGTTTTAGTTTCCTCACTATAAATCAATCTTGCCTCTTAAAGAATTGATTGGTCATGATGGTTTACGCCCACAGACAGTGCAAAGGGCATCCCATACCTATTTGTCAAATATGTGGTGTCGAATGTGACGACATCGCCAAAATATTTGTAAGCTGCCCTACTTCGTGCATCTGTCCAAAAAACATTCCTCAACCTGCCGTCATCATTCAAATCCATTAGTGTAAAAAATGCATCATGCTTGTATTGCATCCTAGCAAAATACTCACAAAGGGCTCCAACGCCACCTTTCTAAACTCGAATGTGACGTGCTTTGTTAATGTAATTATGACAGTCTTTCTCTAATAATGACAATTTTCATACCCATCTGCTCCTTGCACAAGAGAAGCAAAACTCTTATTCATTCGGATCCCCGCCTAATTATTTGTATCTAAGACTCTCTTTACAGACTCACTCACTTCTCTATTGCAATGAAAGAACCTTAATTTCTGTGGACTTAGGCCATGGTTGTGCTCATTGTGTACATTCAACACATTCAACATCCCATCAACAAACGTAGCATTTATCTTTGCCTTACATACTCTTTTTGATGTTGGACGTGACCTGACGACATTTGAGGTTCAATTTCATGCCCTCTCTCCACGAGCACAATCATGTGTGACACATTTGAGAGTCCCATCTTTGAACCTCTTCCTACTCAGCGTACTTACTCCGAAATGGCATTGTTTCCCATATTTCTTATAATATAAAAGTAATTATTCTTCGGATTTAAATATCATCCCCAACTTCGATTCCTCAATGCTATTGCTCACCTCAATATGCACTATATTCTGTGTCCTGGACTCATCGTCATCTTTGAATTCAACAATATTAGGAATAGTGGACGTGGACAAACTTTCAACCTCCCTAGAGTCAAGTGTGGCACTCAGTATCTCTTCAACATTGTTTGAACTAACGAAATGTAAACCAATCGACGGGTTAATTGATGGGTGAAATTGGAGCATTAGATTTTTCTGCAGTTTACACCCACAAAACATATCCATGTTTTAAATCGATTAGAAAAATTCTGAAAATTAGGGGAACAAACTTATCACCTGAGTAGTCCATGTAGATGGATTGGCATTAGGATGAGGGACAAATGGTGATAACCACGCATGTGGCATTGGTCGATGGCAACAATGCATATAGTTTGAGAAACCATCATAAAATGGTATTGGTAGTACCTACATGGAAACCAAAATGATTATGAAACAAAGATGTAGTAATGTAAATATAGATATTATTAGAACAATCAAATAAGCTTGATAAATACCTAGGTTGTAGGAATTGTTGATGGATCTGCAGTAGGAGGTGCTATAGGAGATGCGTGCTCCTTCCCTTTCTCCATCTATCTAGAGAATAGTTATCATTTTATAATATTAAAAATCATTTTCTAACATGGTATTGGGTTTGCACACTTTGAGCAGCAAATTGAATTTTAAGAGGAAAAAATTCACCAGGCACCAACCAGCCAAGGGGACCCGAAGACCATGCAAATCCCGCAACATAGATGCAAATGAAAAGCACAACGACAATGGCATACTATTTTGGGCAACTAACAATGTTTTTATTTCAAAATGGCAAGGGAAACTTCTATTTCAAAAAAAATTTCTCCCCAACGGCAGGGCCCTCCACCAGTGTTTTCTATTTCAAAAATATTTTTCCCCAACATTCCATTAAACAACAAATTTATGAAAATAGACTTTCATAAAAATAGGGGAAATGAACCCACTTACCATAGACGATAATGAAGACTAGTAGAGATGAAGTGTTCAAAACGGCTAGAGATAATGCTAACGATGACATGTGAGGTGTGATGATGAAATGTTGGCATCGAACGTGCTAGCGCGGAATGGGGAACGAGAACTGCTTTTTTCTCTCGTGTGTTTCTTTTTCATGTATTTTTTATGCTTTTTTCAAATTTTATTTTGTTTTTTATTTTTTTAAAACAAGCTAACATGGCATCCTCCCCAACATCCTGCGCAAAGTAATCTGCCTGTAGCGGTTATGATTTTTTATTACCTTAGTTGTAAACTGGTTATAAACATTGTCTATTAAAAATCCAAGAGTACAAGATTTTCATAATTTATAAATTCTTGTATATATTGAAAGTAATACAACATTAATCAAATTGAACTCTTCCAACCATAAAGCATAACAAGTACCACAAACTCATTTATTAGCAAGTTGCCCAAAACATTTTGGAAGCTAGGCACGTAACTAACATGAAAGCCTCAACCTCTTATGATTTAGGAAATACACAAACGTAAGAAGTAAGCTTTAGTTGTAGGCATCAGGGTGTGCAACGAGGTAACCCTCAACAGCCTTGAAAAGTCCTGCAGCCTTTTCTTTCCCAGCCTTGACATGCTCTTCCTTGATCTCGTTATCGCCTTTACAGTGGTAGTGGCTGATGGTCTTCAAGATGGATCCTCCATCGGCGGATGCAACTATCTTGATCTCGTAAGAGATTTTCTCTAACACATTGCTTAAAGCATCACCCTCGATCACGCTGTAGCCATATGTGAAGTTTGCATGATCTACTTCATCGATCTTGTGCTTCACATACTTGAATTGGCTGCCTGCAAAATATAGAAAAACAAGACTTTGTTACTTCTTTTAAGGAAAATAGTTTAGTCACAAATGGATTACACAAAAGTAAATCCACAAGCTGATATGACTTGATATAGTAAGTCAGATGTAAATTTATTTTTATTATAAAGTAAATCTAATAGATTCCATGAAACCACATTAGTTTGTAGGCTTACTTTGTGTAATCTCTTTGTATCTGTAGCAGTTCTTTTCTTTTAATTGTACAACACTATCTACAAATAATTAATGCAATGATAGCTTTAGGAAATATAAAATTAAAGTTTTGAAACTTTTCTCTTGAATCAACTCATGCCACGTTAGCATGTGGAGATTGCGTCGACTTCGATCCTACTCATTTTATGGCATAAACACTAATATTGATATTGGGATTGGAACTAACCTTCGCCAAAGGTGATCTTCTTGATGGTTCCAGGCCCTCCATTTCCTTCAATTATTTCAGAGGTCTTAATGGCTTGAGGTACAACCTTTGGAATGAGGTTGTCAGCATCAAGGATAAAGGCCTTGAACAACTTGGCCGGTGGGATAACAGAGGTATACTCGGTTTCATAAGTGAAAACACCCATGATGAGCTAAGAGTTTGAAAGTGATAAGAGGAACGAGGACGTCGAGAGAACTTTAGATTGTTTGAGCTTGAGAGATGTGAGTACGTAATAGATCATCAAGATGGTGGTATTTATAGAATAAGAGCCAAGCTGGTTAGCATGCAAGAAAGTCAACCATGCAGCTTGTTGATCAAAGAATATTAACTAGTTTCACATGCTTTTTTTTTTTTTTGTGTCCGCACCATGAAAATTGAATCATGATTTTCTTTTAGTAGGACTTGTAATTTAGTCAAAGAAAGCACACTTGGGAATCGTTTAAAAATAGAAATTAAAAACCCAACTGGTAATTATTATTCCTAGATGCTTTACTATAAGACATGAAAATTATTTTCTAAATATGAAAGAGAATAGGTCTTATATATGCATGTGAAGATCAGTAAAACAAAGTGGGACAATTATGAGGATCGATTGAGAATTAAGAACAAAATATAATTAATAATAATAACTTTAGAGTTAATATTATTTTTTAATAATAAATATAAAAACCGCCCAATTGATTCGGGATGATATAGTACTATCATCAATAATTTCCCAAATTTCAAAGAAACTAGAAATCACCACTTGTGCTAACATGCAGAATATTTAATTAAATAGAATAAAGTACTGTAAAGTCAGTGTTCGAACTAATCAAAACCTTTTATCACTTTAATTTATTGTAACGAAGTGAAGTACTTTAAAAATGCTAAGAAAATATATATTGATCATGCATGATCAAGTTGTCGAGAATCTGATCACTTTCGCCAAAAGTAATTTTCTCGATGGTTCTTGGTCCTTCATTTGCTTAATTCAATTAGGTTGTCGGCGTCAAGGATAAAGGCCTTCATGAACAACTTCACCGGAGGGATGACTGAGGCGTTGTGTCGGTTTGATGATAAGTGAAAACACCCATGATCGATGATTGAGGGTCAAGCTTATTACCTTGTATGAAAGTGTCCGTTAATCAAAGAATTTTAGGATCGTCCCCACCACGAAACTTTGAATCTTTAGAAAATTATTTGTAATTTAGTCAAAGAAAGAGAGTACTGGAAGTTGTTGACTCGATTAAAGATTAAATAAACAAGAAGTACTGATTCTAGATGCCGTATATATTACATTACTCTCATGATGTTGGCTGCATCATGCATGTGTTTGTAGATCGATGTTCGTATATATTCGTACGTCGTATTCTAAAATTGATGCCTGGCCAAGTTATGGTTGTTGAAAGGCTCGAGTTTTAAAAATGAGCAATGCTACTTATAACAGTCTCCATTTGGAGACTGCAATTCAAATCTGGGCAATTTTATCTTTAAAATTTTTTAAAATTATAATAATATCTCTTTTAAAATAACGTTTTTTCTCATTTAATAAAGAGTCTGTACATATAATCTCCAAGTGAGGACTGCAAATAGAATTTCTCTTTAAAAATAGAGTGCTCTATTAATTTTTCAATTTGGTTCAAGGATGGCTGCCGCTAGCCAGCAAATGCCACCAAATTATAATCTTATTTTTATTCAGCAGCTAGTAGGCTTTATTTATTATATACTGTTATCTTTTTAATTAAGAAGCTTTCATTATCCTTCATGCTTGAAAATTATGGTTTCATACTCATGTATAAAGAACAGGAAAATGAAAATCAGATCGAAGCCACTAAAGTCTAAGTGACAATATTCTTTTTGGTCCAACAGATTTTTCTCCTCCTTTTTTATTTTTATTTTTTTATAGCCTACTTTCAGAAGTTTTATTAATTGCTAGGAAAAAACTAGAAAATTGGCAACAAAACATTTTTAGGGTATAACCGGAAGGCATCTTTAGGGCATATAGAGACACGGCCGTTGTTGCCAGGTCATTCACACAGCTTGTGTTTGCACTACAGCGGTAAAGAGGAGTAATCTAGCTATAAGCTCCAAATATACAAGTTTTGTATAGGCCTTTTGTAAAATTGTAGGACCCATAAAGAAAAAATAAATTTTTTACATTTTTCTATAATGGAGTCCAATTTTTTATAAAAAACTTGTTTGAGGCTTGTACATTTGAGACTTGTATATATCATTTTTCTAAAGAGAGTCACTAGTCTTTTTGTCCCGTAAGGAGATCCTTAACGCGCTGGATGGTTGGTTGAATTTCCCAATTTGTTGATGATGCAACTTTGCTCATAGCCTTGTAGACAATCTAACCAGACGTCTCGTTTGTTTTCGCAGATCATGAAATGAGATCATAAGTTGTAGGGTCATTTATGATAGGGCAGGTATGATACTACCATGTATAGATTAATTACGGGATACATATATACTGTCCTCTTCATGTATATAAACATAATTTACTTGTCATGTTGTTCACGGAGTTGGTCATTAAATTGATCAATTTGTACGTAACTTGCTTCCGGATGAAAACAGACGTGCTACAGGGAAGACTCTTTATATATATTAAGCGAGCCGCCCACCAGCTAAGGTGGACCAATTATATTAATAAAAATAATTTTTTTTTTCCCAGAAATTGGTGTGTTAGCACACCAAAAAAATCAAAGTAATAATAATTTTTTAGTAATATTGTTGACGTGGAAAACTTATTAACAGTGTGGTGGGTATGTTAAAAATTAAGGCTTCTATTTTAGAATTTCTCGATTAAAAAATAAAGGAAAAATTTAGTTATAAGCGATTTTGTACACTAATATGCACATCTATTTAATATGATTGGTCAGAAAGTAAACTTTATTAAAAATAATACTAATTTAAATTTAGAATATAAAGACAACATCATTAATATACATATTGACACGTAAATTTACTTATACATAACAAAATTTAAAAACAAAACTTATAGTTACAGAAAGTGCGAAAGTGTGCGTCTCTGATCTCTCCGAAAACAGCGGTATTCTTCTGAGCCCAGCCGCACTACATTTCCAAGGGCCTGTTAAAAAAAACAACAATGTCCTGAACAATCACTAAACATGACTCGAATACACAATACAAAGGAAATTAAATTGTGCTTGTGCAAAGAATGCATACAGAAAACACATCGGTTTCGTTTCTTTAAATGGGGATCACAGTTCACAGCAAGAAAGAGACGAATCCGACGCGTTGCGATGCTTCTTCACTTTGAAATCGAAATTGGAGTTGCACAAAGAGAGATGTTTATAGTTGCCTAGCTAGTTGGTGATCTGAAAAATTGTATACGAAGGAAAGCGCACAGAGAGAGAGAGAGAGAGAGAGAGAGAGAGAATAGCAAAAGCAAACAAAGCAGGAGTGGAAATAGTGCATACGGTCGTGCCGAGTGATTCCGCGTGGGTGAGCCGCTAGAGAAAGGAGATGGGAGAAAGGAGCTGCTTTCTGTCGTGGGTGAGCCTCTAGAGAAAGGGGATGGTTTCCAACAAGTGAGAAAGGAAGGTTGTGTTAATGAGGATCATAAAATTAGACATTTCACAACAGTTGTTGTGGAGGGTGTTCTATTCAACATGGCTTCTTAATAGAATTTTTGGGATGAAAAACATTTGAATTAAGGTCATACTATAGAATAATTATAGAAAAATTCTATTTATTATCTCACACATCATAGTGTACCACAATTTTTTTTTTCTCTTACCAAATGTGTGGTATATAGATAATGAGTATAAGAATTTAATTAGTTTAAGAAGAATAAAACTCAATATAAATATATAATATAAAAAATATAGTGTATTGGGATGATGAGTAGCAAAACTCATAAGTAAATACCGCTCAATTGTGGCTATAGCCATTTGTTGGTTAGTTATGCTAAAAAACAATTTACCCACAAATAAAAGAAAAAGTGAAATTGCATCAATAATTATAGCCTTTCAACTCATTGATATCAAGTTCACAACTTAGGTAATAAGAAATTTAAAAAATAAGAAAAAAGTGATGTAGAAAGCATCTTAATAATTTTGCAAGATATTTTTTTATTACCTTAGTTGTAAATTGTAGGGGTGTAAATTTAAACCAGAAAACCGGTCCGGTTTCAATTTCATAGTTTTCGGGACCGGACCAAACCGGACCGGACTGGTTGAAAAAAAGATATATAAAAACTAATTTTATATGTTATATAAAATATTATATATATAAGTTTTATATATAATATATAATTATATATGAAATTTTTATATATAATTATATATCATATATGAAATAATTTCATATTATAATTTATAAATTACAAGACAAAATATTAATCTTAAATATCAACATTTGTAATTTGTTTGATAATATGTTATTAATATAATTATATATAATATAATGTTATTATAATTTATAAAATAAAAATAAAAATTTAATTGATCATATGCTTTAAACATAAAATATATATATTAAATTATTAATAACATTTTAATATAAGAAGTAACATTTTATCATATTTTTTTACATTTAAAAAAAGGGGACCTGACCGGACCGGAAACCGGTAAAACTGGAGGTACCGGTTTAGGAGGGTAACTGATGCGTAATTGGTTTTGAAAAATGCAAAACCGGTACATACCGGTTCGGTCATAAATTTTGTCCAAAATCGGACCGAACCAAACCGGTTACACCCCTAGTAAACTGGTTGTAAACATTGTCTATTAAAAATCCAAGAGTACGAGATTTTCATTTATAAATTCTTGTATATATTGAAAGTAATACAACATTAATCAAATTGAACTCTTCCAACTATAAAGCATTACAACGGCCACAAACTCCTTTATTAGCAAAAAAATAACATGAAAGCCACAACCTCTTATGATTTAGGAAATACATGACAAACGAAAGAAGTAAGCCGAAAGAAGTAAGCCTTAGTTGTAGGCATCAGGGTGTGCAACGAGGTAGCCCTCAACAGCCTTGAAAAGTCCTGCAGCCTTTTCTTTCCCAGCCTTGACATGCTCTTCCTTGATCTCGTGATCGCCTTTACAGTGGTAGTTGCTTATGGTCTTCAAGATGGATCCTCCATCGGAGGATGCCACTATCTTGATCTCGTAAGAGATTTTCTCTAACACATCGCTTAAAGCATCACCCTCGATCACGCTGTAGCCATATGTGAAGTTTGCATGATCTACTTCATTGATCTTGTGCTTCACATACTTGAATTGGCTGCCTGCAAAATATAGAAAAACAAGACTTTGTTACTTCTTTTAAGGAAAATACTTTAGTAACAAAAAGATTATACAAAAGTAAACCCACAAACTGATATGATTTGATATAATACGCCAGATTGTAAAGTTATTTTTATTATAAAGTAGATCTAACAGATTCCATGAAAACATATTGGTTTGTAGGTTTACTTTGTGTAATCTCTTTGTAT
>QEOT01004208.1:65947-96625 GCA_003123785.1 Pterocarya stenoptera
CACACAACACCATGCTTTATTTATTATACATGACTCGGCCTTGTCTTCTATGCATATATACTTTCATATCAAACTTGATCACACTTGGAAAAAACATGCGTTCATACTACATTCAAATGGAGATCATAGAAGAGAGAATTAGAAGCCACTTATAAATGACGACACTTTTAGTCATCTGTTTCTAGATTATACCAATAAACGTACGGCCCTTTTCATATCTGGATAAAGATGCATATATATATATATATGGTGTCATGTTTAGCATGCATTAGGAAAAGAATAATTCTACATCAAGCCAATGTTTCAAGATGATTAAGAAAGAGTATTATATTGTAGAGGCAATAGAAAATCAGGTGTTTGTGAAAATGTCTCACACACTGTGAGAGCATATCCTGGATTTTGAACTTGGTTGTGTGATTGCCATATTCGGATTTGATTGTGTAGTCGCATTTTGTATTTTTGTAGCTTGATTGTGTATTGTCAATATATTGAACTGACTTCATGGTACTTCATGAGGTCACATTCTTATTTACCCAAATGGGATATCACCAATATTCACTGATCATGTCAGATTTTGCATGAATTTCCCAGAATTTGCATGGTTGACTATTTGAATCAGCTATATATTATATATGTTTGGCCAAAGTTGGAAGACACATCATATATATGTAAGACTATGGAAGAGTGGGTAAATTATGATATTAGATAATGCACTGTTTCTATTGTTGAAAGGGAGTACCGTATAATCATGAGATCATAATGATATTGGTGTAATAAGGTAGAGATGTTTGAGGTGTTTGTCAATATGACTCCCACCACCTTGTTGATAAACAAAAGCTGGGTGGCTACCTTGATTTTCTTTTTAGCTGTCCCCACATGAATACAGAAATATTCTTAATTCAGTCAAGCAAAGGATCACGTACGGCCTTTATGAATTCATGAGAAATGATAGTTGCTGTGAGTGTACATGCAAGCGTCGTGTAATTATTTAAAAAAAAAATAAATATAGAATTTACAGAAAAAAAATTAATTATTTTTTATAATGGATCCCACTTTTTTTTTTTTAAAGCGAATCCATATCGTTTGCATATTTCACGACTGTACTTAACATTACTCATATACATAAATTTGGATTCCTTTCAACTATGGCTGCCACCGGCCAATATATATAAATAAATATATATATATATATATATATATATATTGGCTTGAGATTGACCTTTTTTCCGTCTGATCTGAATTGATTGACCTTTTTTCCGTCTGATCCGAATTGAAAGCTGCTCAACATGCATAAATATATATATATATATATATATATATGTATCATTATTCTTTATCATTGCAATGATGCAACTAATCCATCTGATCGATGATCATCCTTTCCCAATAAACCAACAAGCCCACGGCTAAACGACTATTTAATCTTAAAATCTCATTCTTAATGAATGGTGCTACTGGGTACTGATCGCCCAAGAGTTTTATTGGCAATTGTTTTGTTAAAAACACCACTAATTAAGCACTTTACCAGAAACAAAATGGAAGCTTCAATGCCCAATATCATGTGGGAATAAGATATAAAACACCAAGATGATTTTCATTATATATTTTGTATGTGAGCCAGGTTTTACAGCAAAATAACAGATCATAATCGATCAATACCAGTACATGAGCAAACTTCTTCTTATTATCAAACCCAAAAGCATGCATGCAGTCTTGGCTGGAAAAAATAGAGAAAGGAAATGAAAGCCACAAATTAAACAACTCGCAGAGTCGCAGATTTTGGAATTTAATTAGTTATAAGCATCAGGGTGTGCCACCAGGTAACCCTCAACTGCCTTGAAAAGTCCCGAGGCTTTCTCTTTACCAGCCTTCACGTCTTCTTCCTTGATCTCGTGGTCGCCTTTGCTGTGGTAGTGGCTGATGCTCTTCAAAATGGATCCTCCCTCGTGGGATGCCACTATCTTCGTCTCGTACGAGATTTTCTCGATCTTGTCTGCCAGAGCATCTCCCTCAATCACGCTGTAGGCGTATGTGAAGTTTACTTCGTCGATCGCATCGATCCTGTGCTTCACACACTTGTACTGGCTCCCTGCAAAATATATATGTACACAACAAAGTTGCTGTCGTTTAGTGCATTAATCGACCCAAATTCAAGTTTAAGCTATTTTTTTTTATCAAGCAGTCTTAGGTGGTTAGAAACTAATTAACCTTCGCCAAAGGTGATCTTCTTGATGGTTCCAGGACCTCCATTTCCTTCAATGACTTCAGTGCTCTTGACTGCCTGAGGTACAACCTTTGGGATGAGGTTATCGGCATCAAGAACAAAGGCCTTGAACAACCTAGCTGGAGGGATCACTGAGGTGCTCTCCGCCTCGTAAGTGAAAACACCCATGATATGAATAAAATTGAGACTTTGGAAGTGGTAAAAGGAAATAGTAAGGAAAAGGATCAGTTGTGGGGAGTTTTTGTGTTGGTGAAGAGTGAGCATCAGGAGTTGGGTATTTATAATAGACTGAATCAAACAATTCAAACAAACAATTCTCTTTATTTTTGGCCGGTGCCTAGCTGTCCAAATCAAACAAACAATTCTCTTTATTTTCTTCTTTTCTTTTTGGTATGTTCCCACCATGAGAAGGACAATAATTTTCTAAGAAAATGATTTGTAATTTAATTAGTCAAAGAAAGCATATTGTCTTAAAAAAAAAAACACCGCCACACTTTGAATTCAAATGTTGTTCTATATAATCTTAATTATTTCCTCATGAATATTTTACAAAAAAAATCTCTATGAAACATGCCAAAGGTTTTTGCATCCTGTTGGGTACAAAATTTAGAGATTCATTATCAAATTACAAATTGTGGAGGATAAAATACCAAGCCTACTGAAGGCTAGACCCACTACACTAGAAGACAAAATAGAGAGGAGCGAAGTGGGAGACTGATGCAGGACAATAGCAGGCAAACGGCCCAGTAGACGAATTACCAAAATTAGCAGACTCAGATTCCACCAACGCGGCACAACATCCATGATGCTTTCTTTCCTTCTTTACGTTTATTTGATTGATTGTTATTTTGATTTCTTATGTAAAATACTCTACTATTAAGTCATTTTCCCATTATAATAAGGCTTTCCTTTTATTGTCAATAAGTCTCCTCTTACAAGTAATTTGTGAGTAGGAAGAGAAGGATGTTAATTGTTTTTTGATAAAATTTCGGAAGTTTCTAATAAAATTGTGCCACCAGTTTGTTGAAGAAGACACAACTCTTCTTGTTTTATTTTCTTTCTCATCTTACGCTACGCCAGTTTTGGCATCAGAGCAAGGTTGCGCTTGGCTCGATGGCAAGAGAGGAAGTTAACCCCCTGATGAAGGACGTGGAGTACCAACCCTGTGGGCCGTTGTCTAGTCACAAAATCAACAAAACTAACAGCAATTTGAGGGAATTGAAAGGGAGTTGCAGGAAATCCAAAGAGTCGTTACCAATATTCACATTGGTGGTGATGGGCATCAAGAAAACAGGAGGAATCGAGATCACCCACATGGTGGCAGTGGCTTCATACTAAGGCGACAGAATCAAGCACCAGATGATTCATCTAGTGGTGAAGAAGCTGCTGGCTTCGAGGGAGAGGGCCCAACAAATCGAAGGGGCCTGGACCAAAATAACAACTTTTGAATCAAAATTGACTTGCCATGCTTTAACGGTAATGTCCATGTTGAGAGCTTTCTTGACTGGTTATTGGAGGTAGATAATTTTTTTGATTACATGCAAACTCCTGTGGCACAACAGGTGAAGTTAGTGGCATATAAATTACGTGGTGGGAACAAATGCAAAACAATAGACAACGGCAGGGTAAGCAAATAGTTTTAGCGTGGCCGAAGATGAAGCGATTGATGAGAGCTAGGTTCCTCCCTCCAGATTATGAACAAATTCTATATCTGCAGTATAAAAGCTGCAGGAAAGGAATGAGGACTGTTAGAGACTACATTGAAGAGTTTTACCGGCTGAACTCGTGCAGCAATCTCTCTGAAATAGAAGGGCAGCAAGTCGCAAGGTTTGTGGGAGGGTTGCGCCTGGCAATCCAAGACAAAGTCTCGTTGCACACCGTATCGACCTTATCTAAGGCTGTTAACTTAGCTCTAAAAATTGACTTAGCTCTAAAAATTGAATTGCAACTGTCCTGACCTCAGTATAGAGCACCATCTTTTACTCCACCTTCCAAGAGTGTTGATTAAGAACCTCAACCAAGCAGCTCATAACCAAGTTCGTCTAGTTGACCTCAAAGGGGGAATACCAATAACCTAGCAGTGAAGGAACCGAGCACCCCAGTAGTGCAAAGGAGCGATACCAACAATAATCCATATTCCCAGCCTATGTTGGAGAAATGTTTTCGATGCAATCAACCTGGACATCGCTCTAACGAATGTCCTGCATGTCGAACCGTACACATGATTGAATGGGAAGAGGGAGGTCAGGAATATGAAGACGACAGTGGAGGTGAAGACTCAAGGGAACTCATGAAAGGCAATAAAGGGGAGCCTATGAACTATGTAATACAACGAGTGATATTGGCCCTAAAAACAGAAGAAGAAAATCAGAGGCACTCGATATTCAAAGCACATTGCACCATCAACAATAAGGTATGTAACGTGATTATTGATAGTGGAAGCTGTGAAAATATTGTATCTAAGGCTCTTGTTGTTGCACTTGCTTTAAAAACTGAGAAGCACCCACGACCATATAAAATCGGTTGGATTCGAAAAGGGTATGAAACTCACTTGGATAATCTTTGTCGAATCCCTTTCTCCAATGGAAAATTTTATAAGGATGAGGCGTTGTGTGATGTGGTAGAGATGGATGTGTGTCACGTCTTACTTGAATGACCATGGCAGTTTGATGTGGAAGTCCTTTACAAGGGGCGCGAGAACGTGTATCATTTCTATGGCAAGGGCGAAAAATTGTGTTGGTTCCTATAAGGGACAAAGGCCATGATCCGATGCTTGCTGATAAAAGAGATGCTTTCCTCATGGTCAATGAGGCTCAATTTATGGCAGATGCTAAAGAAGTATGGGAGGTTTGGACTCTTGTGGTGAAAGGAAATGACGTGGTGGAGGTCACTGATATTCCCCTGCAGGTGAAGTACCTTTTATTGGAGTATGAGGACATCATGCTGCTGCAACTACTCGAGGGGCTTCCACCCATGAGGGACGTCCAGCATCACATCGACTTAGTTCCAGGAGCAAGCTTACCAAATCTTCCCCATTATCACATTAGTCCAAATGAGCATCAGATTCTACAAAACCAAGTGGAAGAGCTCATCCGAAAGGGTTTGATCAGGGAGAGTATGAGTCCACGTGCCATGCCGGCGCTGCTCACACCAAAAAAAGACCGAAATTGGAGGATGTTTGTGGACAATCACACCATCAACAAGATCATAGTAAAATACCGATTTCCCATTCCATGTTTAATTAGATATGCTCGACATGCTTGCAGGGTCTAATGTATTCTCGAATATTGACCTACGTAGCGAGTACCATCAAATCAAAATCTGACCCGGTGACGAGTGGAAAACTACATTCAAGACAAAAGAAGGCCTCTACGAATGGTTGGTGAAGCCTTGTTTTGTCTAATGCACCAAGCACCTTCGTGCGGGTCATGCATCAGGTGCTCAAACCATTCATTGGAAAGTTTATTGTCATTTATTTCGATGACATTCTTCTGCCATGCACATTGTCGTGAATCCCGTTTTTCACGAGCGCACGAAGCACATTGAACTTGATTGCCATCTAGTCCAAGAGAAAATCTTAGCTAGGCAAGTACTTACTACTCATGTCTTCTCTTCTGCTCAATTGGCTGATTTACTCACAAAACATCTCCATTCTCCCATGTTCAGTATGCTTTTATCTAAGATGGGAGTCATCAACATTTACTCTCCATCTTGCGGGGGGATGTTGAGATTACAGAAAGAAAATAGTTGCAGGAAGAAAGATCCACCAGATGAACGTGCCATGAACAAACAGGGGAATATAAATATGTTATAGTGAGCTATAAATACAATTGTTTTACTGTTTTATAGTTTTACTTATTCCTTTGCATCTATAAATAGCAGTAGGTACTCGTACGTGAGTACGCAAGAATTGAGCAATAATAATTTCGGGCAGTTCTTGGCAACCACTCTTGTCCGCCAAGGCCACACCGTACTCGTCCACTCTCGCTCTGACTGCTCAAACGCTACCAAGTCCCTTGGCGTTTCCTCTTTTTCCAACCCCCACGACCTTTGTGAAGAACACCCAGAAGTCATTCTGCTTTGTACGTCTGTAATCTCCACCGAATGGGTCCTCAGCTCCCTCCTTCTCCGGCGACTCAAGCATAGCACCTTGTTCATTGGTGTTCTTTCTGTCAAGAAGTTTCCTAAAGACATACTTCTAGAACCTTTGCCCGCTTATTTCGATGTGATTCGCTCTCACCCAATGTTCGGACCCCAAAGCACTAGACACAACTGGAATAGACGTGCCTTCGTTTACGAAAAGATTCAAATTAGCGACAAAGAATCGAGGATTTCGCAGTGCGACAAGTTCCTCGATATTTTTGTGAGAGAAAGTTGTACAATGGTGGAGATGTGCTCGAGGAGAACGACAAGCAAGCGGCGGGGTCTCAGTTTATTACCCATACGGTTTGGAGGTTCTTGGAGTCCACAATGATTAATAACAAGGGGTATGAGGCCTTGTTGGATTTGGTTGAGAACATGGCCGAGGATTGCTTTGATTTGTATTATGCACTATACATGTACAATAAAAGCGCTTTGGAGATGTTGGAGATGTTGGATTTGGCTTTCGAGGCGTTGAGGAATGAGCTATTCGGCCGGTTGCATTATGTGGTGAGGAAACAATTGTTTGAGAAGGTGCAAAATTATGCATTTGTTGTGAAGTAAAACTCATAAAAACGTAAAATTGGTATGAAGTTCCTTGTAATTTTGACAATCAGTTTCGCGTTAAAGTCGAGTTTGGGTTATTTCATCAATTGCTTTCTTTGGTGTTAAATTTGGAGAGAAGTTGCTTTGAGTATGTCTGGTGGAAATTTGATCTTTTCAGCATTGGGAAGTTTTAAAACTTGAAACAATAAGAGGGCTATCGACCAGAGTGTAGAGATTCTTTCTGAGTATGGCAATTCTTGCTTAAAGGCCATAAATATGGGCTTGTAGATGACAGCCGATGATGATGTCGGAAGCACAACCAATAGGGCGGAGGGGCGAAACCATAGAGAATGACAACGAGCTGGGTGGGGGGGAAGGGGAGAGAGAACCGGGGGGGGGGGGGGAACGCTGGGGAGAACGCGGGGAGGGAGATTTTGTATCCCAAATTCAAAACTCATGTTTCGATTAAAAAAATAAATAAATGACACATCAGCCGGGTGTATGGAGGTTGCAAAATAGGAGGTGGTTGTGTAGAAGAACTCTGGATTTTTAATAGACAATGTTTACAATCAATTTACAACTATGGTTAATAAAAAATTCTTGCAAAATTATTAAGATGCTTTCCACATCACTTTTTTATTATTTTTTTAATATTTTAATACCTAAGTTGTAAACTTATTGTCAATGAGTTGTAAGCTATCATTATTTATTTATAATTATTGATGTAATATCACTTTTTCTTTTATCTGTGGATAAATTATTTGTTAGCAGAATTAACGAACAAATGGCTATAGCCACAATTGAGCTGTATATACTTATAAGTTTTACTACTCATTATCCTCGCACATTATACATCACTTCAAAATTTTTATGTTTTTTATTTTATTCTTCTTAAACTAATTGAACTCTTCTATTAATTATTTATATACTACAAATTTGACAAGAGAAAAAAAAGTGTGGTGTACTGTAGTGTGTTGGGATGATGAATAGAATTTTTCAAAATTCCAAGTGTACAAGATTTTCATTTATAAATTCTAGTATATATTGAAAGTAATACAAAATTAATCAAATTGAACTCTTCCAACTATAAAGCATCACAACCACAAACTCCTTTATTAGCAAAAAAATAACATGAAAGCCACATGAATATTCTCTTATGATTTAGGAAATACACAAACGTAAGAAGTAAGCTTTAGTTGTAGGCATTAGGGTGTGCAACAAGGTAACCCTCAACAGCCTTGAAAAGTCCTGTAGCCTTTTCTTTCCCAGCCTTGACATGCTCTTCCTTGATCTCGTGATTGCCTTTACAGTGGTAGTTGCTGATGGTCTTCAAGATGGATCCTCCATCAGAGGATGCCACTATCTTGATCTCGTAAGAGATTTTCTCTAACACATCGCTTAAAGCATCACCCTCGATCACGCTGTAGCCATATGTGAAGTTTGCATGATCTACTTCATTGATCTTGTGCTTCACATACTTGAATTGGCTGCCTACAAAATATAGAAAAACAAGACTTTGTTACTTCTTTTAAGCAAATACTTTAGTAACAAAGGGATTACACAAAACTAAACCTACAAACTGATATGACTTGATATAATACGCCAGATTCTAAACTTATTTTTATTATAAAGTAGATTTAACGGATTCCATAAAATCACATTGGTTTGTGGGTTTACTTTATGTAATCTTTTTGTATTTATAGCAGTTCTCTTCATTTAATTGTACAACAGTATCTACAAAGAATTAATGCAATGATAGCTTTAGGAAATATAAAATTAAAGTTATGAAACTTTTCTCTTGAATCAACTCATGCCACGTCAGTTTGTGGAGATTGCGTTGACTTCGATCCTACTCATTTTATAGTATAAACACTAATGATCATATTGGGATTGGAACTAACCTTCGCCAAAGGTGATCTTCTTGATGGTTCCAGGCCCTCCATTTCCTTCAATTATTTCAGAGGTCTTAATGGCTTGAGGTACAACCTTTGGAATGAGGTTGTCAGCATCAAGGATAAAGGCCTTGAACAACTTGGCCGGTGGGATAACAGAGGTATACTCGGTTTCATAAGTGAAAACACCCATGATGAGCTAAGAGTTTGAAAGTGATAAGAGGAATGAGGACGTCGAGAGAACTTTAGATTGTTTGAGCTTGAGAGATGTGAGTACGTAATAGATCAAGATGGTGGTATTTATAGAATAAGAGCCAAGCTGGTAAGCATGCAAGCTAGAAAGTCACCCATGCAGCTTGTTGATCAAAGAATATTAACTAGTTTCACATGATTTTTTTTTTTTTGTGTCCCCACCATGAAAATTGAATCATGATTTTCTTTTAGTAGGACTTGTAATTTAGTCAAAGAAAGCACACTTGGGAATCGTTTAAAAATAGAAATTAAAAACCCAACTGGTAATTATTATTCCTAGATGCTTTACTATAAGACATGAAAATTATTTTCTGAATATGAAAGAGAATAGCTCTTATATATGCATGTGAAGATCAGTAAAAAAAGTGGGACAATGAGGATCGATTGAGAATTAAGAACAAAATATAATTAATAATAATAACTTTAGAGTTAATATTATTTTTTAATAATAAATATAAAAACCATCGAATTGATTCGGAATGATGTAGTAATATCATCAATAATTTCCTAAATTTCAAAGAAAATTGAAATCACCACTTGTCCTAACATGTAGAATATTTAATTAAATAGAATATAGTACTGTAGAGTCAGGGTTCATACTAATCAAAACCTCTGCCTACACGTAAAATTGCCAGTACTTATCCCAAAAATTTAAATTGATAGGATAATAAGTTGTAGATTTACTTCTTTATATTATATTTTTAACATTAGATTCACATACAGATCAGACAAAAATTAGGAATTTTGAGGACGGAGGGGCGCTAACATTGTTTGAAGTTATAATGATCAGCACTTTCTGCACACAACGCTTAATGTTTTAATTATATATATATATGAGAAATTATATGCATCAGTTAGTACTATTCACTTTTACACCCTACACTTATAGTTTTTTTTTTTTTCATAAGGTATTGTGGAGATGTTTTTCATGTAGTGTAGGATGTAAGATAGTGAATAATGACCGATGAAAATTGTATATATATATATATATGTAGTCTCACTTTTATTATTGTAGTACTGTGTTAATACTGCTAATTTGCAATTGATTTATGTGTCGAATTACCATGCATGCAGATAAATATATCGTTGAATACCCAATTTTTGTTGAAAAAAAGGGTCGACTAGTCTGCATGACTTTGGCGGATTCAAGGATGGCTGCGTCTCGCCTCACCGACATATATAGCCAGCAAAGGCCACACAACACCATGCTTTATTTATTGTACATGACTCGGCCTTGTCTTCTATGCATATACACTTGAAAAAACATGCGTTCATACTACATTCAAATCGAGATCATAGAAGAGAGAATTAGAAGCCACTTATAAATGTCGACACTTTTAGTCATCTGTTTCTAGATTATACCAATTAACGTACGGCCGGCCTTTTCATATCTGGATAAAGATGCATATATATATATATATATGGTGTCATGTTTAGCATGCATTAGGAAAAGAATAATTCTACATCAAGCCAATGTTTCAAGATGATTAAGAAAGAGTATTATATTGTAAAGGCAATTGAAAATCAGGTGTTTGTGAAAATGTCTCACACACTGTGAGAGCATATCCTGGATTTTCATGTACTTGGTTGTGTGATGCCATATTCGGATTTGATTGTATAGTTGCATTTTGTATTTTTGTAGCCGTTGGGTTTGTTGCTTGATTGTGTATTGTCAATATATTGAACTGACTTCTTGGTACTTCAGAAATAAACTTCCCATCCTCCTACTATTCACCACACTCCACACTCCACCTTTTTTTTTTTAATTTTTTTTAATTTTTTTTTCTATCAAATTTTTTTATATGGATAGTGAATAAAAAATTTAAAAAAAAAAATTCAAAAAAAAATTTTAAAAAAAATATTAAAAAGTATGGAGTGTGGAGTGTGGATGAATAGTAAAAGGTTGTGTAGCAAATCCCGGTACTCCATGAGGTCACATTCTTATTTACCCAAATGGGATATCACCAACATTCACTGATCATGTCAGATTTTGCATGAATTTCCCAGAATTTGCATGGTTGACTATTTGAATCAGCTATATATTATATATGTTTGGCCAAAGTTGGAAGACACATCATATATATGTAAGACTATGGAAGAGTGGGTAGATTATGATATTAGATAAGGCACTGTTTCTATTGTTGAAAGGGATCAGTGTACTGTACAATCACGAGATCATAATGATATTGGTGTAATAAGGTAGAGCTGTTTGAGGTGTTTGTCAGTATGACTCCCACCGCCTCGTTGAAAAAAAAAAGCTGGGTGGATACCTTGATTTTCTTTTTGGCTGTCCCCACATGAATACAGAAGTATTCTTTGATTCAGTCAATTAAAGGATCACGTACGTACGGCTTTTATAAATTGAGAAATAATTGTTGCAAGCGTAAACATTTAAAAAAAAAAGTAGATAAATATAAAATTTATATTAAAAAAATTAATTTTATTTTATAATGAATTCTACTTTTTTTTCAAAACGAATGCGCTTCCTGGACATTACTCTTATGAATATGGATTCGATCCTTTCAACTGTGGCTGCCACCGGCCAATATATATATATATATAAATTCTACCAATGCCCATTTGCTTGATCCCTTCGGTTCTCATTGGCTTGAGATTGACCTTTTTCCGTCTGATCAGAATTGAAAGCTGCTCAACATGCCTATATATATATATATATTTATATCATTATTCTTGATCATTGCAAGGATGCAACTAGTCCATCTGATCGATGATCATCCTTTCCCAATTAACCAACAAGCCCACGCCTAAACGAGTATTTAATCTTAAAGTCTCATTCCTAATGAATAGTGCTACTGGGTACTGATCGCCCAAGAGTTTTATTGGCAATTGTTTTGTTAAAAACACCACTAATTAAGCACTTTAACAGAAACAAAAGAGACCCCACCCAAAAAAATGGAAGCTTCAATCCTCAATATCATGTGGGAATAAGATATAAAACACCAAGATGATTTTCATTATATATTTTGTATGTGAGCCGAGTTCTACAGCAAAATAACAGATCATAATCAATCCCAGTACATGAGCAAACTTCTTTATTATCAAACCCAAAAGCATGCAGTCTTGGCTGGAAAAAATAGAGAAAAGAAATGAAAGCCACAAATTAAACAACTTGCAGAGCCGCAGATTTATGGAATTTAATTAGTTATAAGCATCAGGGTGTGCCACCAGGTAACCCTCAACTGCCTTGAAAAGTCCTGAGGCTCTCTCTTTACCAGCCTTCACGTCTTCTTCCTTGATCTCGTGGTCGCCTTTGCTGTGGTAGTGGCTGATGCTCTTCAAAATGGATCCTCCCTCGTGGGATGCCACTATCTTCGTCTCGTACGAGATTTTCTCGATCTTGTCTGCCAGAGCATCTCCCTCAATCACGCTGTAGGCGTATGTGAAGTTTGCTTCGTCGATCGCATCGATCCTGTGCTTCACATACTTGTACTGGCTCCCTGCAAAACATATACACAACAAAGTTGCTGTCGTTTAGTACATTAATCGACCCAAATTCAAGTTTAAGCTATTTCTTTTTTTTAATCAAGCAGTCTTAGGTGGTTAGAAACTAATTAACCTTCGCCAAAGGTGATCTTCTTGATGGTTCCAGGACCTCCATTTCCTTCAATGACTTCAGTGCTCTTGACTGCCTGAGGTACAACCTTTGGGATGAGGTTATCGGCATCAAGAACAAAGGCCTTGAACAACCTAGCTGGAGGGATCACTGAGGTGCTCTCAGCCTCGTAAGTGAAAACACCCATGATATGAATAAAACTGAGACTTTGGAAGTGGTAAAAGGAAAGAGTAAGGAAAAGGAGTTTGGGGAGTTTTTGTGTTGGTGAAGAGTGAGTACTAGGAGTTGGGTATTTATAGACTGAAGGTTTATAATTGCTACTGGCCGGGGCCTAGCTGTCCAAATCAAACAAACAATTCTCTTTATTTTTTTCTTTTTTTTCTTTTCGGTATGTTTCCACTATGACAAGGACAATAATTTTCTAAGAAAATGATTTGTAATTTAATTAGTCAAAGCAAGCATCTTGTCTTAAAAAATAAAGCACCCCCATTTTGAATTCAAATGCTGTTCTATATAATCTTAATTATTTCCTGAATATTTCACAAAAAAATCTCTATGAAACATGCCAAGGGTTTTAGCATCCTGTTGGGTACAAAATTTAGATATTCCTTATCAAATTACAAATTGTGGAGGCTAAAATATCCAGCCTGCTGAAGGCTAGACCCAGCTCACGCTGAAGGCTCAAGAAGCGGGTGGTTTTGCCTCCAACCGGGCCACCCTTGTGGCCAGAAACCGAGTACAGTGCCCCTAAATGGGTGCACGCCAACGTGCACTCGAGAGGTTCACGGTGGCCAGCCGTGAGCCCGTTTGACCCTCCAATGGCCACCACTTGGACTGCCGTTGGTTTTTGTTCCCAACAGGGCATCTCCATGAAGGAGGAGCACTCCAAGCGTGGTGTTGCACCGTGCTCAACGCGACTAGAATTGGCAAACTCTCCATGAGCCGCCATGGGCCCAGAGTCCGTATTGGTGGCCATGACTTAGGCCACCAGCATTCTCTGCTGCGGTCGCAATGGTCACGAAGTCTGTCCACATCATGCATGGTAGGCAATGGCTGGGCGTTGCCCAACGCAAACCAAGAGGCTCACGACGAATAGTTGTGAGCCCGTCTGATCCTCAGGCGGCCACCACTTGGGCCGCTAGAGGTTTTTGTTCCCGACTGGACATCTCCCATGAACAGAGAGCATGTCGAGCACGGTGTTGTGCCATGCTAGCAGCAGCACGAGAGCTGAGGCACTTGAAGAGCAATAGCGGGTTCAGCGAGCCTGCCAGCAGCCACCAAGTGGTCCACAGGCAGTTTCTGTCTCTCACCGACTCATCCTCACCACCGGGGATTGAGCATGGTGTGCCTAATGGGTGCAACGTGCACTCAAAAGGCTCACAGGGCCCTCCACAGCCACCCCATAATGGGCACTCCACTTGTACCGAGCCTTCAACCGCACGGGACTGACTTGCACCAGGCTCTCCTCAGCTTGGGCAACCACCTCAACCGCATAGGACTTGGACACACTTGACATAGGGCTTGGACACCAACTTAGAGAATAATCTCGCACAGACCAACAAGCAGGCATGGGCTCAGAGCAGCCCCTCGCTCACTTGCAAGGCTTAGACACAGTCCACTCATACATGGGGCTCAGATAGCACCCACTTGCTGGGCTTAGGCAATGCCCACTTGCAGGGCTCGGACACAATCCCCACTTGCACAGTTCAGACAGAACTCCACCTACACTGAGCCCTCAACCGCACAGGCTCTCCACCTGCACCGAGCCCTCAATCGCTCAAGACTAAACTGCAGGGGGCTTTCCTCTGCTCTAGGCTTTCCTCTGCTCCTTTGCTTTGGGCTCTCCTCTGCTCTTCTACTCATGGCTCTCCTTTGCTTAGGGCTCTCCTCTACCAACCACCATGAAAGGCACTCAGCTCGTCACTCGGCAGCGGGTTCTCCTTCGCCCAAGGCTCATCTGCCCAGGATCTCATCTGCTCAGGACTAAACTGCACGAGGTTGTACCATCTCGGGATCTCCTCTGCAAGGGACCCATCTAATCAGGCACAGTACCCACCCACCAACAAGGCTAAGTCCCTAGACTTGCCACGACACAACGATCGAACACAAGTCCCTCGATTTGTCGACCCTTACGCTACAAGCCGAGTCTTTAGATTCGCTATGATGCATTGGCTAGGGCCAGGGCCTTCCGAGCTCTACCACATCGATAGCCAGTCGGACACAAATTTCTTAACTAGCCAACCTTCATGCTCCAAGCCGAGTATATGGATTTGCCACGATGCATTGGCTAGGGCCAGGGCCTTCCGAGCTCTGCCTCATTGACAGTCAGCCGGACACAAGTCCCTTGACTTGCTAACCTACATGCTATAAGCCGAGTTTCTAGATTCACCACCGATGCATTGGTTAGGGTCAAGGCCTTCCGAGCTCTGCCCCATTGACAGCCAGTTGGACACAAGTCTTTTGACTTGCTAACCTTCATGCTACAAGCCGAGTCTCTAGATTCGCCATGATGCATTGGCTAGGGCCAGGGTCTTCCGCGCTCCTCCCCATCGACAACTAGTCGGACACAAGTCCATTGACTTGCCAACTTTGTTACTACAAGCTGAGTCTTTAGACTCACACGAGAATGAGCCTTTGGAGTTAACGGGCCTCCGAGCTCCACAACCACAAAGCGTGGGTTATCTTCGAGAACGAGTCGATGGGCTCGACAACCATCTAAAATGGACCTAGGGGGTCAACGGGCCCTCTGACCGCTTTGCATGGGTTCCTTCACTCAAACTCCAACACTAATAGTAAATCGAAAACAAAAACTTCGAACAAACATACACTTTTCAATAACAATCAACATATGAACGATGCATCGCCAAACTACGCATCATACGTGGTCAAGTACACCTCCCACCACATTCGAGTTTCGCGCTCGCGCCTCACGCGGTGGAGTACACCTCCCGTCACATCCGAGTTTTGAGCTCGAGTCTCATGCAGTTAAGTACACCTTTTGCCTAAATTCCCCCCTGGATGCATTATCGTTTAACACAAGCGGAGTGGAGAATGGAGAACCTGTGTTTGAGATTCGTTTTCTTACTGATGATCAATGTTGCATATTTTATCTTAACAAATTCTCAAGGTCTTTTGTTGGAACAAGTTGCCCTTAAGGATCACAAGCATCTGCTGAGGATGAAATACCCAGCCTGCTGAAGGCTACACCTAGTCCATCAAGCCACACTAGATGACAAAATAGAGAGGAGGGAAGTGGGAGACAAAGGAGGGCCAAGTCAGGAGAGTAAGAGAATGGTGTCAGGAAAGAGTGGAAAATGAAGGGACGCTCAGACACGCTAAGGGTTAGGCCTCACCTCTGCTGACAAACACGTAAAAGGATCGGTCACATCATGCCAGGCAAGCACGCGCAATGGGGAGTGAAATAAAAGTAAGGGACCAAATGACCAAATGAGATCTTTTTCTTCAGCAACCTTTCGAGGAAGATATCCTCTCTAGTAAGAAAAGCTCCAACTTTTTTTGTACAATGAGAAATGATAGGTTATGAGAGACTGTAAATAAATATATTATAGTGGATTTTCTCTCCTCAAATGTCCGTGGACGTAGGCAACATGCCAAACGACGTAAATCTGAGTGTTCCTTACTCTTACTTTCTCTACACTTGGTTTTCCTTCACCGCCATGGAGTATGTATCGCCACTATACAGTCGTACCGAAACACTGCCGAGGGCTCCAAACAGCGCCGATCAAGGCCCAAGTCGACCAGTGAGCCGAGAATGACTATTTCTCTCATTCCAACCTGTTGTGCAATTATTTCATCGTCAACACAAATCTTTTGTCCCCATTTCAGAAACTTACGTAATACGTACTTATGTTAACGATATCAGTGTCATACATTTGACCATGTTTCACATGAGACCGACGGTACCCTTTGTAAGGTTTATTATTATTATTATTATTTTACAGCTACATATAATATATTGCAGATTCTGAAAGCAAGAAAGGTTTAGCAATCTGTAGCATGGGACACATTTTTATATAAATATGACTGATAAATCAAAGAAAATCTAAAGGATCTTCAACTTCTAGAATGCTAGTCAGTACACGCTAGCTACTGACATTATTTTCAAAGTCATCTAATGCGAAAAGAAAGACTTGGAGCTAGCAAGCTTGACTTGTCATTCAGCAATGGCTGGCGACGGGTCGAATATCCTTGCCCTTTGGTTTTCGTTATGATTTTTCCTTTTTTTTTGGTTTTTTAACACTTTGCAGTTTTATATAAAGAAAAAAATTTATTCTCAAATTAATGTTTATATAATATAATTTGATTTAAAATATAAATTTTGAATCTTATAAAGTAAATTTTACTATTTAAGTGATGTGTAAATGATGTGTTCTATATGACTTGAAAATAAAATAACTATTTATATAAAATCCTATAATTTGTAAAAATATCCCAGGAATATATAAAATAATCTGCCTATGTTCTCTCCTCACTGTCGGTGGGGCTTATTTTAATTGGCCGGACGATTGGGTAAAATATGTTTTTCTTAATAATTAATTAAAGAATAATAATCTTATATCAATTGAGCAAATTAGGTCATCTATTATATCCATATATACCCCATAAATTTTTGTATGTCTAACGTGGGTGAATGTACTCTATTGTCTCCAATTGGAAGGGAAAAAAAAGACAGAATGAGGTTGCGTTTGGATAATGAGGTGATCTCAGATATTCTGTGAATAATAATAAAAAAATAATAATAGAATATATTTTTCTTCTTCTTCATCTCACGCCATCATTCCTAAGATATATTTTTTTTTAAAAACAAAAGTACTGACCTCTAGGGCAAACCATGCAAGAAGCCAACAACTCAAGACATGTTACGTACAAAACCTTTGGAATTATGTTAGGTTTAACTTGGTGAGAGTCTCAACAGTGTGGTCAGGTTTTGGACATGTCATTTCTTCAGACGAATTAGAAAAGTATAGTAATTATTGGCCTACTTTCAAGATGATCAATTGACTTCGAAATACTGAGGAGTCGGCGATCAGGTTGGCAGAAGCTTTTCTTTGGGGCGATGATAACCAATAATCTTTGACATTGAAACAAAATATGAACATATTCGCAGAATTTTTGAGCAATAATTCTGGGATGTGTTTTGTGTATGTGTTCATGGGAATGAAAAAGTTGAGTTTTTTTTTTTTTTTCTCTTCTAAATTTGTGTGAAGGTAGTGAGGTTTACTGTTGGAGAAGTGCTACAGTCATAAAGATATTTCACAACAATAAATCTACAAACTAACATGACTTCATATGATACGTTAGATCTACTTTACAATATAAAAGTAACTAATAATTTAATGTATCATATTAAATCGCGTTAGTTTATGAATTTTACTTTTGTAAGATCTCATTAAAGTTAAAATATTTCTCTTACCATTGCCAATTGGCAACCATAATCCATATTTATCTTGAAAATCAATTGAAGTAAACTTTGTTCACTATTGTTCAAGCAATCATATTTTTACAAAGCAAGAAGCTAAAGGACCAATGTGGAAACTTGATATGAACGTATTTATAATAATACTTAAACAAGAGATTTCTATGCACGCAATATTAAAATGGATATGTGCCATACTCGGGCTTAATTTATTCTATAAAGGACATCACAAAGAAAAACGGATAAAAAAATCAAATCCATGATCTACATCCACCCCATCTTTCCGAAAAACCAAATGAACGACAACAATTGTAATTGCAAATGTTGAAAAGAAGGGCACAAGAGGGTAGCAATAACTTTTTTTCTTTTTTTTTTTTATAAACAATGCATACTGCTTTTATCAATCAGGAAAATAGAGATTACATCAAAGCATCATGTCTGATGACTTGAGAGACAGTTTCATGAAAACAATCGTACCAAATCACTAGATCATCAATATGCCATGAATGTCTTGCCAAACAATGGACAACAACTTTGGCCATTCGACCTCTATGCTGGACTATAACCTTTGGAAATCTTTGTAACACCCTCTTGATCTCATGAATCAAGTTTCCCCAGATAGACATTGACTCCTGCTCTTTGCTCTTTGTTAAGCTCTTGGACTACGAACAATAAATCACTCTCCACTTCAGATTCCCAAAGGAAAACAAACTTGGAGGCTTCTCAGTACTGCCAAGAATTCTATCTCCATAGAATCACTCACCTCATGTTCTGGTTGGCTAGTTGTTAAGATCATCTTCCTGTTTTCATCTCGAAGAACCATGCCTACACCAGATCTGCACTGATCGTGGAATATAGCACCATCAATGTTTAACTTCAAAACCCCTGCAGGTGGAGGCTTCCATCGACATTGGGGCACCAATCCCTTCTTCTGCTCCTCTGTTACATATTTGTGTTCTTGGTAAACTGAGAGAGCATTATCTATTGCTTGTTCAGGAGATAATTGCTTATTCTCATACATTAATTTATTCCTTCTGTACCATAATCCCCGAGCACATAGAACCAATTTCTCCATCTCTCCTGACTTATTTCTTCTAACCAATTGAGCCACTACCTAGACAAATTTTTGTGAACATGATTGTCCTGCAGGAAAATAAGTTGGGCCTGAAAAATGTCTTTGAAGCTTGGACAATTGAGAATGGCATATTCAAAATTTGAAGAAATGTAGATAAAATGATGAATAAATGTAGATAAAATTATCTACATTGGCTTCTTCAAAAAGTAAAAGTTTGAACTATAAGCTACAATGATTTTTAAGTATATATTTAAATTTGAAGATGTACTATTCATATTCAAAAATAATATTTTATTGTAAAGATGACCCAAATTGCTTTGCTTTTCAGTTTTCATTTTCCACAGTTTTCATTTCCCTTAAACGACCTTTTACTTTCATTAATTTAAAACATATTATTAATTAATATATAATTATTGTAATTGCAAAAGATAAAAAAATAAAATAAAAAATAATCTATATTATTATTTTAACTAATCCAATGTGGGGTTATGGCTAGAGAGGTTTTGGATTTATAGAAAATATGTACTTTTCATCAAATTTTGAAAATAGCTTTAATGAAGCCAATGCTAAGGGAAATACTTTATCTACAAAGTGATTACACAAAAATAAACTTATAAACTCATGTAGTTTGATGTGATACGTCAAATTGTAAAGTTACTTTTATTATAAAATAGATTTAATGGATTCAATGAAGTTACAACAATTTATAAATTTATTTTATATAATCTCTTTATGTTTGTAGTAATTTTCTAATTTTAATGCTCTTAGGAGTGCAAGGAATTTTGAAGAAGAATAATAAGAATGATCATAGGCCTGTTTTCATTGTAATCTCAACAAGGAGACAGTTCACTTAAGTTTGGGCCAAAACAAAATGGGATATTGGGGCCTCGGAGAATGTAACACAATGTGGGCTTGGGTTTTTTATCTGTGTCAGTCTATCCAATCAGCAGGCCTTTCCCTGATCTAAAGCCCCGACAATCTTTTACTTTCCCAAGTAAGAAGATTCCTACATGAAAGGGGGATGGATACGGCACCCAAATCACAAAACTCACCCAAACACACAAGCACACACTTTCTGGAATCTGGACTCCTCATTTTTCTGCAAATATCGTTTTGGTTTTCCTTTCCATTTCATTTTCTTTTCCCATCAAGAAGCTACCGCACCCACACGCCCTGGCTCTCTGTTCACCTTGTGTTTTTGCGCATACAAATATATTTTTATATATATTTATGCAATTAAAAAATATAATAGTAATAATAAATAAACCCTAGCGTATTCTTCTCCTGTGTAACGCTCGTACCCCCTTCTCTCTCTGTCTCTCTCTCTATCGCTAACTGTACGAAGCCGTAGCGTTTTCTTTTACCTGCCGACAATGTCAGCCTCCGGAGGAGTCTCGATCGCTCGCAGCCGAGGTGAAAACCGGTTCTATAACCCGCCGCACGTGCGACAAAGGCAACAGCAGCAGCAGCAACTGCAAGGGCAAGAGAAGCATCAGAGGTCCACTTCGGTGTCCAGGGCCGGTTCTTCTTCGGTGGAGTCGGAGAAGAGGACCGCTTCGGATGAGTGCGCGTCGCTTTCTTCTACGAAGTCTGATTGTTCGATTTCGGGGTCGGGTTTGGGAGCGAGTGACTCCGCGACGAATTTGGATCGGTTCTTGGAGCACACCACTCCGGTGGTGCCGGCTCAGTATTTCCCTAAGGTGATTTTTTACTTTAAAAAAGGGGTCGGAATTTAGGGTTTCTAAACCCTAATTTATCTTCTTTTCTTGCTGGGTTTTTGTGCCTCTTTTTTTTTATTTTTTTTGAGAGAGTTTGGGAAATGTGATCAATACGGCTTTTAAATTTTGATTTTTCTTTATTTCTTCTTGATGTTTTCTGTAGAAATTTATACTTATTAAGCTCTGAATGGTGAATTAATCAAAACCCCTTTTCTTTCGTTTGCCTTCGTTTATCCTTGTCCTTTAGAAACCCGAAATTGTATGAAAATCCAACTCAATTGAGCCTAATTTAAATATGGAAGTCGGGATATCTGATTCGTAGGATTGGAATTAATGTTCTTTTTTTTTATAAGTTGAAAAAAAATGTTAAGTGATCGATCTACTAGTGGAGTGCTTTATCTTTTCGACAAGTACTAGAACTTTACATCATACAACTGCTTCTGATGAATGGAATTCTTTTGGGGTAATATTAGAGGAGCATTAGAGGATGGAGAAATCCTTTTCCAGAGTCGCATCCGTACTTTGTGCTCGGGGATCTGTGGGAGTCTTTCAAGGAGTGGAGCGCATACGGAGCAGGTGTACCTCTTCTGTTGAATGGAAGTGACTCTGTCATTCAATATTATGTGCCATACTTATCTGGAATTGAGCTGTATATAGACCCAACAAAGCCCTCTCCAAGGCTAAGGTGAGGAGAGTTCTAGCTCGGGTTCTATTCTGAACTTCAATTTCAATTGACTGGTAAATGAATATTTTAACGAGTTAAGGGATCCTCAATTTTGTGATACAAAGCTTATTACATGCTGGTATCTTAGATATCCACATACACATGCTATGCAACGTCCTTGTTTGGATCTCTGCTGCTTCTTGTATTTTTTATTTATTTTTTACTTCTGTTATATTTAGGTTGTGAGTGGCTTGATCTAAATGCTTTTGTGTGGAAGAATCTTCAATGATAATTGAAATGAACAAAAAAATGCTGATGGAGACATCTAAATAAAAAAAGTACTAGTAAATGTCATCAAAAGGATTTTGGGTGGCATATATGATCTCTTGAGGCCACTTCATGAGACTCATTTCTGTCCAATAACATTCTTGTTGTTGATAAGTTATAAGCTCTGAGAATACTTGTGTGTGTGCATACACTTCTTTTTATCTGCTATTAGTGCAATTTACCTGTCCTCCTCTAATTCAAGTTTTCAATCTGTGAGGCTCTCTCTTTTGCTTTCTGACAAGGTATTGACAGCATTCCTGGCTCATTTTGTGCAAGGCATGGGGTTTGCCTCTATGTTGCACGTATTCCTGTTGTCTCTGCCATTGTTCCATTAGATTTTTCATCTGGGAACTGGAATGTTGTGCTTTTTGTTGTATGGTACAAAAGCTATTTCCAGTGCTTTGCTGTTTTATAATTGAAGTTCTATCAAGCTGAACTATGAATCAAATTGTTAATCCTATATGGTATTTGCAGAGAGCCAGTAGATTTTCCCCATGCTTTTGTTGGGAAGTAAGTTAAGTTTGTCAGCCTCAAAGATCAGATAAACATTTGTTTATGAAAGGTCACGATTAAAATGGATTGCAACCATGCTTGATATGTGTTGCTTGACCACAAGAGCAAGGGTTACACACAAATTTGATTACGAGGAAATGTAGTGCAAAATCTTTATAGACCTATAAACACAGAAGAAAGCATTCATGTAACCATGCGCCATTAGATGATGTCATTTTCGTGTCCTGTTTTATTATCATTATCATTAATCCTCATTTTGATTGGCAAGGTAGGTCACAGTGATTAATCTGCAGATATTGGGGGCATTTATGCTTTGGGTGTGTGTGTATAGTGATTTAGGACATCTTTCAGGAATTCAAGTTTGGGTTTGAAGATGATCCATCTTCTGTAAATTAGATGCGCAAATTTGACCTATTGTTTTCCTTGAAGAATAGAGTCTGGACCAATTGTCAGGGAGAAACTTGGTGTTGTTGAAGCTTTTGGTGCTGTTTTTTTCTACATTTACCACCTTCAGTTTTAGCTTAGTGGTTGTCTCCTGTAAATTTTAAACTATCTTTATACTTGTATTCAGCAATACTTTACATTTCACGTGATGATCTATTCTTTGGTAGATGCACTATTGCATCTGACCTTCTACTCATCTCTATCTTATGACAGGAGACCTGGTGAGGAGAGTGACATGTCATCCAGAGAGTCAAGTAGTGACAGCAACAGTGACTATGGAGCAGAAAGAGGAGGCAGTAGTGTTGTTCATGGGCCTTGGAGTCAGCAGAACATTACAGAAGCAAATATTCGGGGTTTGCAAAGACTTTCAGTGAGAAATAAAAGCTCATCAAGTGACGAAAGCGAGAATGGAAACCCTTCAGGTCAACTTGTGTTTCAATACTTGGAGCATGATCCACCATTTGGTCGTGAACCTTTGGCTGATAAGGCAAGTCCATTATCTTCTTAAGAATCTAGATTTTTTTATGACTTTTCTTTATTGTAACATACATCAACCATTTTTGAATCCAACAGATTTCAGTTCTCGCATCTCGGTTTCCAGAGCTGAGGACATACAAGAGCTCTGATCTATCACCTTCAAGTTGGATTTCTGTGTCATGGTATGTCTTTCATGGCATGATAATATTGTGATTCACTTAGCAAAAAGTTATATTGTTATAATTCTGGTTTGATGCAAGTTTCTTATTTACTAACAATGTGAATTTTTTTTTATGAAGGTATCCAATATATAGGATTCCCACAGGTCCTACACTCCAGAATCTGGATGCCTGCTTCTTGACCTTTCATTCTTTGTCCACACCCTTCAAAGGTCTTTCTCTCTCTCTCACGCACACATAGCTAAACAAAATTTTAACGTCCCATGTGATTTTTTTAAAAGTTTAGCATCCCAAGTGACTAATACTTATTCTATCATTCAATAGATCAAATCTCTACTGCCCTTGACCTGCAGACGTCCCCATTTATACCGGGTTAGTCTTAAATCCCATGGGATTAAAAGGGGAGCTTGTGTTAGGATATGGGTATCAAGGGACCATACCTTCTCAACCTCCTTAAGTCTGGCTTGCATTCCCCCCTTTTTGCTCTGGCACCCTTGCATCATCATGTGGCCAAAAGAAAAACTTTCAAATTGATAGAATCATTCATCGTCTTACTTTTTCTTTCTCATAACTTACATAACATCGACATATTTATAACATTGTTATATTCATATCATAAGCATATCGATATCANCGAGGAAATGTAGTGCAAAATCTTTATAGACCTATAAACACAGAAGAAAGCATTCATGTAACCATGCGCCATTAGATGATGTCATTTTCGTGTCCTGTTTTATTATCATTATCATTAATCCTCATTTTGATTGGCAAGGTAGGTCACAGTGATTAATCTGCAGATATTGGGGGCATTTATGCTTTGGGTGTGTGTGTATAGTGATTTAGGACATCTTTCAGGAATTCAAGTTTGGGTTTGAAGATGATCCATCTTCTATAAATTAGATGCGCAAATTTGACCTATTGTTTTCCTTGAAGAATAGAGTCTGGACCAATTGTCAGAGAGAAACTTGGTGTTGTTGAAGCTTTTGGTGCTGTTTTTTTCTACATTTACCACCTTCAGTTTTAGCTTAGTGGTTGTCTCCTGTAAATTTTAAACTATCTTTATACTTGTATTCAGCAATACTTTACATTTCACGTGATGATCTATTCTTTGGTAGATGCACTATTGCATCTGACCTTCTACTCATCTCTATCTTATGACAGGAGACCTGGTGAGGAGAGTGACATGTCATCCAGAGAGTCAAGTAGTGACAGCAACAGTGACTATGGAGCAGAAAGAGGAGGCAGTAGTGTTGTTCATGGGCCTTGGAGTCAGCAGAACATTACAGAAGCAAATATTCGGGGTTTGCAAAGACTTTCAGTGAGAAATAAAAGCTCATCAAGTGACGAAAGCGAGAATGGAAACCCTTCAGGTCAACTTGTGTTTCAATACTTGGAGCATGATCCACCATTTGGTCGTGAACCTTTGGCTGATAAGGCAAGTCCATTATCTTCTTAAGAATCTAGATTTTTTTATGACTTTTCTTTATTGTAACATACATCAACCATTTTTGAATCCAACAGATTTCAGTTCTCGCATCTCGGTTTCCAGAGCTGAGGACATACAAGAGCTCTGATCTATCACCTTCAAGTTGGATTTCTGTGTCATGGTATGTCTTTCATGGCATGATAATATTGTGATTCACTTAGCAAAAAGTTATATTGTTATAATTCTGGTTTGATGCAAGTTTCTTATTTACTAACAATGTGAATTTTTTTTTATGAAGGTATCCAATATATAGGATTCCCACAGGTCCTACACTCCAGAATCTGGATGCCTGCTTCTTGACCTTTCATTCTTTGTCCACACCCTTCAAAGGTCTTTCTCTCTCTCTCACGCACACATAGCTAAACAAAATTTTAACGTCCCATGTGATTTTTTTAAAAGTTTAGCATCCCAAGTGACTAATACTTATTCTATCATTCAATAGATCAAATCTCTACTGCCCTTGACCTGCAGACGTCCCCATTTATACCGGGTTAGTCTTAAATCCCATGGGATTAAAAGGGGAGCTTGTGTTAGGATATGGGTATCAAGGGACCATACCTTCTCAACCTCCTTAAGTCTGGCTTGCATTCCCCCCTTTTTGCTCTGGCACCCTTGCATCATCATGTGGCCAAAAGAAAAACTTTCAAATTGATAGAATCATTCATCGTCTTACTTTTTCTTTCTCATAACTTACATAACATCGACATATTTATAACATTGTTATATTCATATCATAAGCATATCGATATCATATCGTAGAGGTGAGGGATGAGATGAGTTGAATGGTTTGTGAATAGTAGTAAGATTTGTGAGTTAAAATTTGTGAATAGTAGTGAGATGAGTTGAGATGATCTCAACTCACCTCTCAATCCAAACCAGCTAAAACATATGCTAACCTCACTTTCATAACATGTAATATAGTAGGTGCGTCGAAAGGGAATTACAAGGAAGACTTAACATTGCAATGTATACCTTTGAAATTCTTGTGTAAACATAACCTTTTGCTTTGAAGAGAAGGGCATTGTCATATTACATGCCTTGCTTCCTTATCCTTGCAAATTCAACACTTCGTATCTGATTTTACTCGTTTACTTAAAATGCCCGGATTTTTCTAAATATGCTTTGTAACTCTGTTCATGGATGGTGTGATTACATGCCCAAGTTTGACATGCTTCCAATGTTGCATGCAATACGGTTTGTGTGTAGGCTCTTTGGGGCGCTAAACTCAAGTCCACATAGGTCTAAACTTCCTATGGTTAAGTCTTTGAAGAGGTCACTTTGGTTTATTTATTTGAGCCTAGGGACTTGCTGCTGCTTTTTACATTCAACCCCTTAGCTTAATAGTGTAAGCCATAAGGTGCATGTGCTGGAATTTTTTCAGCATGTACTTGGGTTTAGGCGATCCTAAGGGCCCTTCAATAGGGTGACGTGCATGCACTATTCTTAGGGTTTAAGTCTACTGATAAGAGCTGGAAGCTCCAAAGGTGGACTATAGTGCCTCCAATCATTCTTTTATCACATAATAGCAATATACAGCAAATTAAAGCTTAAAGGAAGTCATTGCCTAAAGAGTCTTGCACTTGGAGAGGAATTAGGTGACAGAATATGTCCAAACCTAAAGGATTCCCAAGAATCCTAAAGGATTGCCTCCATCCAAATGCACCATTAGTGTTTTCTTGGGCTGTATCAAGGATTATGAAAATATGGGGTTTTAGACCCCTATTATGGGACTCGCTTTACTTAAAATAAAAAAGATCAAATTCAAACTTCTCTAGGAAAATCTTCCAGCAAGTTTCATGAAAATTAATCCTAGATTTTAGGGTTTCCCAGCTACAAAATAGGTGGCAATTTTATTTAGAAGGAAATCCTTGTTCAACCAGGATTTCTAAGCTTTCTTGAACTCATTTCGAGTAATCTAGGCCTTAATAACCTTTTTCAACACATCTGTAATGCCCATAAAAATTGACCTTTGAAAATCAGAACATATATCCATATATATCAAACTTACTAAATTAGCAAAATTCCTTAATTACACGTTAATGAAGTTTGGGAGTGACGTGTACTGTATTTGTTCATGAATATGAGTCTGTTGTGAATCCTTTGTTTGACTGTTTGTGTGTATTCTAATCTGGTCTGTGATCATGTTGTTTGGGCAGTTACTGGCTCCGATGGGCTACATTTTTGTGGTCCAAGGCCGAAGGAGATACGCAGTGCTGACTTGTCTGTCAAGCTCTCATTGCCCATCTTTGGGCTTGCTTACTACAAGTTCAAAGCTTCTGATTGGAGTCCGGAAGGAGTTTATGAATCTCAGAAAGCCAATTCTTTATTGCGAGCTGCCGACAACTGGGTGAGGCTATTGAAAGTGAACCATCCGGATTACAGTTTCTTCGTCTCCCACAACTCAAACTGGAGGTGAGAGGAATCGCCTAATAATGCATGTCCAATCTGATGCAAACTTAACCTGCAATCACACGGAAATTAAGGCAAGCCAGTGGTTGAAGTTTTGATTGTTGATTTAATATGATATGGAAATGTATTCAGATAACTAGTATTGCATCAGATACGGCTTTTGCTTAATCTATCTAGTCACCGAATAATACTCTGGTTATATGGGTTGTGTGGTGTGGAAAGCCTTAGTAGGCAGAGTGGACGATGTTGATGATATGATCCTTAAAGAAGTGGCTGACCCGTACGTACGTACGTCTTATGATGGATGATACTACTAGTACTACTACTACTACACACGTGACTACCTTTTGTAGGTAATTCTGACGTTTTGAGTGGCTGCTTTTTGTCTAATCGTGGGGAATTAATTGGCGTTAGGATGTGTTAATCGCTTGAAAGTGCCAGTTGGCTACTGACTTTAGTGTTTCAGTTGGGATGATGATGAAAAAGTTGAAGGTTTTTTTTTTTTTTTTTTTTTCACCTCATGTCTGTACGTAAGGGTTTGGTTTCACGCTGTAACTTTTACCAACAGTTCCCAGGATTTAAGCCTGCTTCTTCTACAGACATCAATGTTATGGCAATATGCGATTTTAAGCGTTGTTTGTTATATGGTTTCGTTTCTGGCCTCTGAAAGCAATGAAGGCCCCTTCTATTCTTTGCCGTTCTTAAATGTCCCCTAGGAGCTCATGAATTTGACATTACATTGATTACAATTCGTGTGGTATTGTCATATGAGTTAATAGCCTGATGAATGCATTAGTGCTGTATTCGAGCCGGTCCTGGCTTGCTCTGGATTTGATTATAAGTTGAGTGGCTGGACTTGATTATAAGTCGAGTCCATAATTCTAGCTGAGCTCGATTCAAAGTTCAAGCTTTTAACTTGAGCTCAGGCTCGACTCGGCTCTAGATAGATTGCTCTATAGCGGTGTTACTCTACTGCCTGCTGAGGACCATTCATTGTGTCGTCTAGTGCAAATTGTATTTTCTTTTTTGTTACTTTTTATTTCAAACATTTTTCAAACATGTTTAAATAATTTTTTTAAAAAGAAATACAAATATATTAATAGTCATTTTTTTAATCGTTAAGAAAAAATAAAATAAAAAACAATTATAAACACACATATATATACTCTCTTATAAATAAATATCCAATTATGATTTGATCGGTTACATTGTATCAACAATTTTAACAAAAGATTTAAACAATGTTCGACGACTTTACATGTTTCTCCCTACTACTGAGGAACCATGGGAAGAGTTTGTTTGAGCATTTTCATGCTCTCTTTGTTCCATAAGAGTTGAATTGTATTCCTTAACACACTCATCATACAATTCATGCAACACTTTAGAGACATTATCAACATTCTTGAAAACTTTTGGCTCTTGATAAATTAAAAGAAAACAAAATTGGATCAACACCACCTTGAACTGAGGATCTAACATTGCAGCAATTGTCATCAATAAATCATACTTTCTCCAATATTTTTCAAACTTAGAATTCATTTTTATTACCTTTGATTTCATGTACTCATTTTCATATCTAGACTTGTTACCTAACATGTCTTATATTTCCCATACTTTAGACAGAAATATGTTTTCTATTGGGTAATCACTTCTGGATACAATTTTGGTTACCTCTTTGAAAATCACAAATAGCTGACAAACATTTTCAACTTTCCTTTATTCTTCAGTACTTGAAACCTATTCAAAACTTTGATCCCTATCACCATATATGAAAAACACCTATTTGAGTTGAGGTACAGCATCCAGCATTAAATATGTGTTGTTCCATCTATTAGGCACATCTAAAATCAGTTTCTTTGACGTAATTATAATTGTTTCACAATTTCACTAAACTATTTTAACCTACTCTCTGATGCTACCAAATATTTTATACCATCCCTCACATAATCAACAATCTCCCTAATCTCCTAAGTCTATACTGCACTAGCAAATTAGTTATATGTACACAATAACGTAAATGAAATAACTTCCCTCCAATAAACAATATTTTCTTCAATCTAAAATCATATATCAAGATCCTAATAGCAACATCATTAGAACTTGCATTGTTTATAGTAATTGAATTAATTTTATTCTCAATTTTTTAATCTTGAGAACACTTTTGTAAAGCATCAACAATAAGGAGCCCACTATGTGGAGGGGGTATGTTATAAAAGTTCAATACACGTCTCTGAAGATGCCAATCAATATATATAAAAAGACATGTTACTACCATCTATGAAAGATTTTGATAAGAAGTCCGCATGTTAGTTGTGATATGAATTTCGTTAACAGCTTTAAGCAAACCTTTTACCTTCATATTTTTAGTCTATAAGTTCTTGTGCATTATATCTTTGCAATAGTCTGAGATATTTTTTTTCAATATGGAGTGTTTGCAGTGATAAACTTATTAAACACGACATGCCCATGAAAGAGAATGTATATTCAAGGTAAAGTACCCTTACCATAAACTAATTACAATCATAGATAAAATTTGACACAATAAACGCACCATCTAGCTCCTTATACTTAACTACTAAAACCTTCTACTTATTCTTAAAGGCTATGTATGAAAAGTAAGATAGTAAATACCTACGTAGTATAGTGGTAGAACTCAATCAAGATGCTTTGAACAAGGTTTTGCACCATTTGCATTGAGGCTATAAGGCCTCGTTTGCTTACCGAGATGAAACCAGAAGCTCTGGAAACTCTTCCATAGTTTTGTACGGTTAAACTAATTTTGAAAACAAACACTCATTTTTATCTCATCTTATCTCATCTTATTTAATCTTTTATTAACTTATTTACTGTTTATAAACTGTACTTTACCGAAGAAAAAGTTGGTCTGTCGTTACTGTTTTGTAAGAAAAAAGCTGGTCTGCTGACGCTCTGTACGGTTAATTTATTGACATATACAGGAAAATGCCGGTTACTGCTTTTCACTATTGATGCACGACCTTCAACCTACTGTTTTTCACTAATGATGCACAACCTTCAACCATTTTTTGTTTATATTTTATTATAAAAAATTAATATAATTAAAAGTGAATCTCACTAGTATTAAAAAAAATACAGTAAAAAAAAAAAGGGCTAAACGCAACAGGAAACGCCCGAAATGATTGGAAAAAAAATATGTACTGTTGTGGGTCCCACAACCATAAATATTTCACAAAAAAATCAAACTAATCTCATCTCTATAAACAAACACATATCTCATCTCATCTCATCTTATCTCATCTATACTCAACATATCTCACTACTATTCATACATATATCAAAAAA
>QEOT01004208.1:108323-148743 GCA_003123785.1 Pterocarya stenoptera
TTTTAGGTTCGGTCCGGTCCGAAAAACACATGGACCGTGGACCGGACCGAATGAATTCGGTCTTATAAAATTCGGACCGTGGACCGGACCGAATGAACTCAGTCCGGTCCGGTCAGTCCGTTTACAGCCCTATTTATATCTCGTTTCATCCTAGCCTAATAAAAGTCACGTTTGGCTCTTTGATAGGTTTTTAAATATCCCGAATGCCCCGCTAGAGGATGGGCATGGATAAAGTGAAGGATCTACTCCTTAAATAGTGAATTTTGAACTATAACAATTCTTCCTTTCTTAAGCAATAACCCCTGTTGTAACTGAAACCACCATCATAGTTCAGCCCTTGAGACAGTTTTGATACTACAGTTGACAGCTCAACTGGTTGTTCATATGTAGCTTTAAGTTCTTCAATCCAATCTAGACTTGGAAAGGAAATCTTGTTCAATAGTCCCTCATATTTTCTTTCCCTCCATGTTTTCTTGAGTGTGCATCCGCCACTAGTTTTCCCTTCCCCCTTTGTAATCAATAACAAAATCATACCTGAGTAATTTAGTTATCCACTTCTACTTAACAACTGTGCCAACAATCTGCTCTAACAAAAATTTTAGGGCTTGTTCTGTTTTGATACCAAACCATTGCCCTAAAAGGTAAGGGCTCCATATTTGAACAGTTGTTACTAAAGCTAACAACTTCTTTTCGCAAGTGGATAGTCGTAATGCTCTACCCTTCAAAAGTTTGATCATGTAGGCAATAGGCTGGCCCAATTGCATCAAAATCACCCCTACCCCTCTTTCATTTGTATTGCATTCAATTATGAAGGGCTATGAAAAATCAGGTAACTTGAGAACAAGGGGTTGGGTCACTGCCAACTTTAAGTCCTCAAAGAACCTTGTAGCTCTTTCATCCCATACAAATGCATTTCCCCTTAATAAATTTGTTAGTGGGGCTACCATGAGGTTGTAGTTTCGTATAAATTTCTAGTAGTACCCTATAAGGCCCAAAAAACCTCTAAGGGACTTTGCATTCATGGGCAGTGGCTAATCTAGCATAGAGTTGATCTTGGCTAGGTCAGCTTTGACCCCTTCAGAAGTGATGATATGTCCCAAATAATCAATCTCTCTCATGCCAAATTTACATCTAGTTAACTTAGAAAACAGTTAATGTTGCTGTAAAATTTCCCACACCATTCTTAAATGTGATGAATGCTCCAACAATGTTCTGGTGTAGACTAGGATATCATAAAAAAAAGAAGCACAAACTTCCTCAATAAAGGTCTAAAAACATCATTCATTAATCCTTAGAAGGTCGAATGGGCATTAGTAAAATCGAAGGGCATAACAAGAAATTCGTAATGCCCCTTGTGAGTGCAAAACGCTGTTTTATCAACATCCTCAGGTGCAACCCTTATTTGGTGGTAATCGGAGCATAAGTTCAATTTGGAAAACACACTACACCCGTGCAATTCATCTAGCAGCTCATCTATGGCTGGTATTGGAAATTTATCCTTCACTGTTTCATGGCTCAAGGCCCTGTAGTCAACACACAAACACCAGCTCCCGTCCGCTTTTCTTACCAATAAAACAGGGGAAGAAAATGGACTTGAGCTGGGTCTAATCACCCATGATTGAAATAACTCAAACACTATTTTTCCAATCTCAATTTTCTGGTAGTAAGGATAACGGTAGGGCCTAGCAGAGATAGGTTGTGTCCCGTCCTTAACCACAATTTTATGGTCACAAGGGCATGGGGGTGGCAGCCCCTAGGGTTGTTCAAATACCCCCTTAAACTCACTCAACAATTTGCTGATTTCTGCATCAACACATACATTCTTTTCATTTTCCTCCTCATGAGACAACTGTAACAACAAACCCTTCCCTTGGTATAATGATTTCAAAATAGCTTTGTTCTCACCCTCAAAGGAGGGCTACTATAATTTCATCCCTTGTAACCAAATCTCAGGTTCCCCCACCACAGGTGCAGTGACCACGACCTCCTCCCCTTCAATAGCCTCAAGTTATTCCACCTCCACCTTTGCATCTCCTGAATCCTCATTCCCTTGCAGTAGGTAGATTTTATGGCTTTTACAATTGTGTGAGGGATTTCATTTCTCATTGTAGTGATAGCATAGTCCTTTTTTCCTTCTATAAGCCATGTAACTAGAAGAAATTTTCTTTGCTGGTTGGTAACTTGTTTTTACTTCTTTTGCTATTTTCTCCAAGGGTACCCACTGTGGAAGGTTAACTGGTGGAGCTAAAAAGGACTTGTATGAATTTTTCCTAAGCTCATGCCTAGTACTAAGTAAGTACCATTCCTGGATTTTTATAATGTCTGAAAGTAGCACTCAAGTTGATTGGGTTCAACATGCGGATGGGAAATTAGATCTCATCCTTCAAGCCGCTTAAGAAGCAGCTCAACTTGTGGTGGTCAAACAGCCCCCTCAAGTGGTTGGATAAGCTCCCAAACTGAGCCTTGTAGGCCGAGATAGTGGATGTTTGCTTGAGTCAAGTGAAAGCTTCTATTAGATTGCCGTACTCAGTGGAACCAAATTGGACAAGTAAGGCTCGAATAAAGGTATCCCATGAATGAAGGCCTCCATTCTATATGGTAGGAGGCCATCAAGAGGCGATGAGCTAGGGGTGTTTGATGGAAATCAAAATATTGGGTTGCCTTGAACACCCAACCTGCTGGGTTATCACCCTCAAAATGAGGAAACTCCAACTTCACACCACTGTTGAAACCCCTCCTATTATCTTGGCTCTCTCCATCATGTGCCATCTAAAGCTCTCTATTGGGAGAAGGATTTTGATTAGCTACCAAGGTCTAGACCATATCATTGAGCTGATTTAGACATTCCCTCATCTCCTGAATACCATCCTCATGAGCATTAACTTGCCTGAGCAATGACTCATGTTGCTACTGTTTTGAACAAGTGCTCTCAGCCATGGGATCGTCGACTTTAGAATACCAATTGGTATCTTCCTGTTTCTTCTTAATTGGGTTGTAGCATATCAATGTAAGCTTAAGAGAACAACAAATGGAAATGGAAATATGATTTTGAAATTTCATCAAAATGCTACAATTACTATGAGTATTCAAGATACCCTTCCTCTAGAGAAAGTTCTCAAGAAAATTACAAGATTCCAAGTGCTTCCCCCCTTTCCCTCTCCCTCTTCCTTATACCCTACGTTCAGCACTTACAGCATAACCCCCATAATAGAAAGTAGGAACAATAGAACGATTGTAAGAAAAACCCTAACTAAAATGATAGACAACCCAAAATGCAAAGCTTAAACAAAATGCACAGCTTTAGACAAAACAAACTACTTCACTAAATAAAACCAGATGCAACGTTTTATTCTTCCTTTCTCTTGCAGGTGTCATTTCGCTTCAAGCCCCAACGACACCTCTTCTACATGTAGCCACCCACTTCGACTTCAACATTTCAACATTTTGCCTGTTCATTGAACTCAACACAGTTAGGGTTCTTAACAAAAAGTTCCCTTCACTAACTAGGGAAACAAACAAATAGAATAAGACAATTTTTTTTTTGGGGGGGGGGGGGGGGNAAGGAATAGTGGGCAGAACTAAAGGAGCTTGTGAATAAGGAAAGAGGAACCAAAGAGTAAACAAGAGACTGTGTATCTCAACACCTAACCCTTATTTTTTTTTCTTTGCAATATGCAGAAAGTTTTGTTCAGGGACAATGCACACCAAATTTGCATTCCAAATATGCATACTAATGCAAATATATTTTTTTTAATTTTTTAAAAAAATTTTAAACATCCTTAAACATTAAGAAAAAGTAAAAAAAAAATATTATTAATTTTTAATTCCTTAACCATTAAGGAAACAAATTAAAATATACGACTAAGCACTTTTAGTAAGCACATTTGGTAGGCACATTTGAGAGTCATACTATCAATTATACACACCGACTCTATTTATGGATAAAATTAGTTCAATTCAATTTGATTTTGCACATATTTTGGAACCGAACTGGCCTAAGTTGGTGTTGAAATTCTGAAAACCAATACAAACCGATTCATCTAGGAAATTGAAATTTTCATTTTTTTTGGTTTAGGTCTTGTTTGGTTTGCGATTTTACAGATGTGACACGATTTTTTATTTTTTATTGAGCTAGTTGGTTTTTCTTACCCAACTAAGGAGCTAGTTGGTTTTTCTTACTTTTCTGGAGATTACTCCCCTCTAAAGAGCTATTTACAATACTCTACTATTGTTACGTTACACTTGGTATCAGAGATTTCGATCTCTTGACTTTGACCATGACTAAGGGAACAAGAATGAGCCAGCTGCAGGAAGGCTTGGCCAATCTCACCAAATCTACGGATTCTTAATTCAAAATAGTGGAGACTGAGTTGCTAGTCTTGAAGAGGCAATCCGATTCCATGATCCATCAGATGGCAACATTGACTGCTGAGTTGCAAAGGAAGAATCAAAACTCGTTTAATGGAGAGGGTTCAAAACAGCATCAGCAAAGGAAGGAGTTTAATGACCCTGAAAGGAAAACAATGCCAAGGTCAGTTCGTATTGACTTTCCAAGTTTTAAAGGAAATGATCCCACTGGTTGGCTCTATAAAGTCAATCATTTCCTTACATTTTATAATACCCTTCCTCACCAAAAGTTAAGACTTGCTTCCTTCCACAAGGAAGGCCAAGCATTAATATGGTTCCAAGACTTAGAAGAGTCAGGAGGTTTGAGGGGTTGGGAGGATTTTGCACAGTCCCTAATTACAAGGTTTGGCCCTAGTTCATATGATGATCTTATGGAGGCCTTGACAAGGCTAAAACAGAATGGTACAGTGGAAGACAATAAAGCTAACTTTGAAGCCCTATCAAACAGACTTAGAGGGTTATCTGAGTCCTATAAACTCAGTTGTTTTCTGAGTGGATTGAGAGATCATATAAGGTTACCTGTGAGAATGTTCAAGCCTGATACACTATTGACTGCATATAGCTTAGCAAAAATTCAGGAAGAACATTTAGGCATCACTAAAAGGAGTTATAAGGATATTTTAGCCCTGCCTAACCAAACACCCCAGAAACAGTTAGCTTTTACACATTCTACAACTCCAAGAGGGCCTTCTAATGGCTCTAGTTACAATACAAAAAATAAGCCAATTCCAGATATGAGAGATAGAAGGAAAAAATGGCTCTGTTACTACTGTGATTCCAAGTGGAATCCAGGCCACAAATGTCCTAACCCTAAGCTATATTTTTTATTGAAGAAGTGGATGAGGAATACATAGTGGAAAGTGTGCAACCAGATGAAACAGTAGGGGAAGAATTCAATAAAATACAATTAGACGATAGCCAAACAAAAATATCCCTCCATGCCTTGGTGGGGTCGCAAAATCCTAAAACCATGAGAATCAAGGGAAATGTGGGATGAAAAAAATCGATTTCCTACTAATCAATCCCACAAACAATCCAAAAGAAAATCTTCTCTCTGGCTTTCCTAGTGGAGGGTCGAGGTGAAGCGGGGGGACCACACTCTTCCTAACGGATTGGTGGTGGGACGTGGGAACGTACGTTGGTAGGAGGGCAATTACGTAACAACGAAGTAGTAGAGTACGGTGGAGCATAGAGGAGCAGAATTCTTCGAGCAGGTTGGCACAGAGGATCCTGCCAAGCAGCTTTCAATGAGGAGGCGAGGAAGAGACATCCAAGATGAATGATTTAGAAGAGCAATGGAAGAGATTGTCTAACGGAGGAGGAGGGAGACCCTATAGTTATCGAAGGGGAGGATAATGAGGAGATATGGTTCAAATGAGACTGTAGCTTAGTAGGGAAGTTGTGCCTAGAAAGGTATATTGGTAGGGTGGTCTTAGAGGACACGATGAAGAAAGTCCATAAATTTTGCCAACCAAGCAGACAAACAACGTGTATGGAGTGGAAGACCTTGGCTATTTGACTCCCACCTGCTAGCCTTGAAGCTATTTGATGAGTACACACCCCCACAGAGAATGAGGTTTGAGAAGGAAAGCTTCTGGATTCAAATGCACAACATGCCTCTTGCATGTATGAATGAAGATCAAGGCAGACAGATAGGGAAAACAATAGGAAGAGTGGAAGAAGTGGACATGAAAGAAGATGGGAGTGGGTGGGGTAAGTATTTATGGATCCTTATCAACCTGGACCTCATGAAACCGTTGGCCAGAGGTAGGACAATCACTTTGAAAGGTGAGAGGATATGGATACAAGTCAAGTATGAAAAGCTACCCAGATTCTACTTTGAATGTGGGTGCTTATTACATGGCACAGAGGGGTGCACTGGGAATGAGAGTGAGCAGATGCAGTATGGAGTGTGGTTAAGGGCTGAAACAAAAATGGGGTCTAAGGAGAAAAATAGAGAAACAGGTTCAGACAGTCAGCGGAGGAAGGAGAGTGAGGAAACTGTGAAGGAGAGGGTAGTTTAGAATAAGGTGGTGGGAGAGGACTCCAAGAAGTATGATGGGGAGCAAATCTCTAAAATGGGACTCAAAGGTAGGGATACCACAAAGTTAGAAGACGGGGGGGAGGAAGAGAGTTTTGGGATAGATGGTTGGAGAATGGGGTTAATGGAAGACTGGTAGAGGCAGGTGGGGAAGATAGGTGTGAGGAGCAAAAAGAGACTATGTTATCAGTCACAACTGGTAGAGGGAATGGAGAGATTACCCGAATGGGAGGTTGGAAAAGAGAGATAGAGAGAAAGGGGAGATTACAAACAAGGGTGGAGGGTACAGCACTCGAAAAAGGAAAAAGGAAGAGGAGCCGAAGGAAGTAATAGCATCAAAAAAGTCAAAAAAAGGAAGTTTGTGCAATGAAAGAACTGAGGTAATTCCTCAACAACTATTGGTGGAGGCTGGTTGTCAGCCCCACCAATCCTAATAAATCCTAAGTTGGAACTGCCGAAGGCGTGAGAGCCCTCGAACAGTTCAAGATCTCTATCAAATGGTAGAGAATAAGAAGCCCGATGTAGTTTTCTTAATGGAAAATAGATTAACAGCAGGGAAGTTTGATGGTTTGAAGAGGAGACTTAAGTGTGAGGGCTGTTTTGTGGTGGAACCAGTGGGGCAAAAAGGGGGTCTAGCACTATTATGGAACCATAAAGTCCAGTTAGAAGTATTGAACTTTACACAAAGACACATCAATGCCTGGATATCAGGTGAGGTGGATAGCTCGAGGTGGTTGTTAACATGCTATTATGGTCATCCTAAAACACATAAGAAGGCTGAAGCTTGGGAATTTTTTTCAGGCTTAGGTCCAAGAGGGTCCCAAGGATGGTGTGTGTTAGAAGATTTCAATGAAATCCTTACCCAAGATGAGAAGGTTGGGGGCAAGCCTAGACAAGAGAAACTAATGAAGAATTTCATAAGGGCATTAGAGAAAGGGAACCTGTCAAACTTGAAATGGAGGGGCAGCAAGTTTACATGGAGTAACGGGCATGAGGATGCTTCTTTTACTAAAGAGAGGCTTGAGAGGGCTGTAGCTAACCCATCTTGGGTTCAGCTATTTAAAGAGTATTGGGTGGAAGTTCTAACTGGCAGGAGCTCTGATCACAGGCCTATATTGCTGACCATGGAAAGAAGAGACAGATTCAGGTGGAAGACAGGCAGAATGTTCAGATATAAAGCAAGTTGGTTTAAAGAAGAGGGTTGTAAAGAGGTGATTCAAGGGGCATGGACAGTAAATGAAGGCAGGAGAGGGTTACAATCACCCATAATAAACAAGCTAGAAAATTGCAAAGGGGCACTCATGGTGTGGAGCAAGCACTTATGTTGGGATAGAGACCAGGAAATCAAGGCGAAATTTGAGGCTTTAAGGAGATTAAAAGAAGTAGAAAGCAGTCATAACTCAGTTGAGATAAAGAAACTTCAGAAAGAAATTGGTACACTACTCGAGAATGAGGATTTAAGGTAGAAACAAAGAGCTAAAAGGAACTGGTATGCACTGGGGGACAGAAACACTAAGTATTTTCATGGATGTGCAAACCCAAGAAGGCTAAGAAACAACATTGATCAGGTTGAGGATGGGCAAGGAAGGGTCCATAGCGGGCAGTCTGAGATTGATAGGGCTTTTAAGTGTTACTTTGAGGAATTATTCTCCTCAACGCAGCCAAGTTCTAAAGATTTGGAAGACTGCCTGAAGCATATGGAACCTCAAGTGACCAGAGAAGCAAATGATAGACTGCTTAGTCCCTTCTGCAAGGTGGGGATTGAGAAAGCTATTAAGAGCATGGCACCTGTAAAGTCACCAGATCATGATGGCTTTGGAGCTTGCTTCTATCAAAACCATTGGGAAACAATTGGAAATGATGTGTGTGCAGTAGTGTTAAATTATCTTAATGGTAACTCTCCTTTCCAACCTATTAATTCCACCTTTATTGCTTTAATTCCCAAGAAGAAGAACCCAAGAGTAGTCACTGAGTTCAGGCCTATTAATCTTTGCAACGTTTTTTACAAAATAGTTTCCAAAGTGCTGGTTAATAGGTTTAAAGGAGTACTGTCAGAAATCATTTCAGGCAACCAAAGTGCCTTCTTACCTGGTAGAATTATTACTGACAACATTATGCTGGCTTATGAGGTCTTGCATACCATGAAGGTGAGAAAAAATGGGAAGGAAGGGAATATGGTCATTAAGCTTGACATGTCAAAAGCTTATGACAGGATTGAGTGGCCTTTTGTGAGAGCTGTTTTGAAGAAACTTGGGTTTTGTGATGAATGGACTGAACTAGTTATGAGATGCATCACATCTGTGTCCCACTCAGTGTTAACCAATGGTAAACTGGGAGCAACAATTCTTCCTTCGAGGGGCCTGAGACAAGGGGATCCTCTATCCCCTTATCTTTTCATTTTGTGTGCTAAAGGATTAAGCTCATTCCTTAATCATTCAGACTTGATTGGGAATACCAAAGGAGTTACAGTTGTGAGAGGTGGGCAGAGAGTTAATCATATGCTTTTTGCAGATGATTGCATTTTATTTGGGAGAGCTTGTGTGGAGGAATGGAAGAGATTACAAGATCTGTTGCTTAGCTATGAAAAAACATCAGGTCAATTTCTGAACAAAGAAAAAATAGCAGTTTTCTTTAGCTCGAATACACCTGTGATAGAGAGAGACTTAATCCTAAGAGAAGGGGGGTCTTTGGTTCAAGGCAGTTATGAAAGATACCTAGGTTTACCCACCATGGTTGGTAAATCTAAGTACAATTCTTTTAGAGGTCTTAAGGAGAGGGTGTGGCAAAAAATAACAACTGGAAGAATTGCTTTCTGTCAGGGGCAGGTAAGGAGATTTTGATAAAGGCTGCGCTACAAGCCATTCCATCTTACATAATGAGTGTGTTTAAGCTGTCCAAAAAAACTGTGTAAGGAGATCGATGTGATGTTGTCAAAATTCTGGTGGGGTAATCAACAGAAAAGTAGTGGGATTCAATGGAGGAGCTGGGAAAAGATGGGGACAACAAAGGGAAAGGGAGGAATGGGGTTCAGGGATCTGGCTAGCTTCAATGTAGCTCTCCTTGCTAAACAAGCATGGAGATTATTACAAAACCCTCACTCCTTGGTTGCCAAAATCTACAAAGAAAAATATTTCAGGAATACATCCATTACAGAAGCAAGCTTGAGAAATGCTCCATCTCTAATATAGAGGAGTGTTTGGAATTCTTTGGGGCTGTTGAAGGAGGGTTTAAGATGGAAAGTGGGAAAGGGAGCAAAACTCAATATTTGGGGACAGAAATAGCTGCAAACCCCTTCAATGTTTTGTGTTCAATCCCCCATCTCGAGACTAGATATTGATGCAAGAGTTATAGAATTGATTGATGATGATACAAAGGAATGGAATAAAGCTTTAATCAGGGCAGTATTCAGTGAAGAAGAAGCTGAGCACATTTACAGTATTCCCATTAGTTCAAGGGGTGTGGAGGACAAATTGATTTGGGGCCTCTCAAAAAAGGGTGGCTTTTTAGTTAAAAGTGCCTATTTTTTGGAAGAAGACAGAAAGAAGGCAGTGAAGGGAAAATTGTCAAGGGAGTCTGAAATGGACAGCAGGTGGAAGACAATATGGAAACTGAAAATACCTGGTAGGTGAAGAATTTTATGTGGAAGGTAGGAAATAATCTCCTTGCTACTAGAGGCAACCTCTTTACTAAAAGAGTAACTGATATATGCCCCATATGTCATAGAAATAATGAAACCGTGATGCATGTTCTATGGCAGTGTCCTACCACTAGTGATGTATGGGCTGAGTCTTTTAAAGCAGTGCAGAAGTGGGGTTATAATGCAGCTGACCTATTAGAACTTTAGAAGGATATGGCAGGGNCGAAGGAAGTAATAGCATCAAAAAAGTCAAAAAAAGGAAGTTTGTGCAATGAAAGAACTGAGGTAATTCCTCAACAACTATTGGTGGAGGCTGGTTGTCAGCCCCACCAATCCTAATAAATCCTAAGTTGGAACTGCCGAAGGCGTGAGAGCCCTCGAACAGTTCAAGATCTCTATCAAATGGTAGAGAATAAGAAGCCCGATGTAGTTTTCTTAATGGAAAATAGATTAACAGCAGGGAAGTTTGATGGTTTGAAGAGGAGACTTAAGTGTGAGGGCTGTTTTGTGGTGGAACCAGTGGGGCAAAAAGGGGGTCTAGCACTATTATGGAACCATAAAGTCCAGTTAGAAGTATTGAACTTTACACAAAGACACATCAATGCCTGGATATCAGGTGAGGTGGATAGCTCGAGGTGGTTGTTAACATGCTATTATGGTCATCCTAAAACACATAAGAAGGCTGAAGCTTGGGAATTTTTTTCAGGCTTAGGTCCAAGAGGGTCCCAAGGATGGTGTGTGTTAGAAGATTTCAATGAAATCCTTACCCAAGATGAGAAGGTTGGGGGCAAGCCTAGACAAGAGAAACTAATGAAGAATTTCATAAGGGCATTAGAGAAAGGGAACCTGTCAAACTTGAAATGGAGGGGCAGCAAGTTTACATGGAGTAACGGGCATGAGGATGCTTCTTTTACTAAAGAGAGGCTTGAGAGGGCTGTAGCTAACCCATCTTGGGTTCAGCTATTTAAAGAGTATTGGGTGGAAGTTCTAACTGGCAGGAGCTCTGATCACAGGCCTATATTGCTGACCATGGAAAGAAGAGACAGATTCAGGTGGAAGACAGGCAGAATGTTCAGATATAAAGCAAGTTGGTTTAAAGAAGAGGGTTGTAAAGAGGTGATTCAAGGGGCATGGACAGTAAATGAAGGCAGGAGAGGGTTACAATCACCCATAATAAACAAGCTAGAAAATTGCAAAGGGGCACTCATGGTGTGGAGCAAGCACTTATGTTGGGATAGAGACCAGGAAATCAAGGCGAAATTTGAGGCTTTAAGGAGATTAAAAGAAGTAGAAAGCAGTCATAACTCAGTTGAGATAAAGAAACTTCAGAAAGAAATTGGTACACTACTCGAGAATGAGGATTTAAGGTAGAAACAAAGAGCTAAAAGGAACTGGTATGCACTGGGGGACAGAAACACTAAGTATTTTCATGGATGTGCAAACCCAAGAAGGCTAAGAAACAACATTGATCAGGTTGAGGATGGGCAAGGAAGGGTCCATAGCGGGCAGTCTGAGATTGATAGGGCTTTTAAGTGTTACTTTGAGGAATTATTCTCCTCAACGCAGCCAAGTACTAAAGATTTGGAAGACTGCCTGAAGCATATGGAACCTCAAGTGACCAGAGAAGCAAATGATAGACTGCTTAGTCCCTTCTGCAAGGTGGGGATTGAGAAAGCTATTAAGAGCATGGCACCTGTAAAGTCACCAGGTCATGATGGCTTTGGAGCTTGCTTCTATCAAAACCATTGGGAAACAATTGGAAATGATGTGTGTGCAGTAGTGTTAAATTATCTTAATGGTAACTCTCCTTTCCAACCTATTAATTCCGCCTTTATTGCTTTAATTCCCAAGAAGAAGAACCCAAGAGTAGTCACTGAGTTCAGGCCTATTAATCTTTGCAACGTTTTTTACAAAATAGTTTCCAAAGTGCTGGTTAATAGGTTTAAAGGAGTACTGTCAGAAATCATTTCAGGCAACCAAAGTGCCTTCTTACCTGGTAGAATTATTACTGACAACATTATGCTGGCTTATGAGGTCTTGCATACCATGAAGGTGAGAAAAAATGGGAAGGAAGGGAATATGGCCATTAAGCTTGACATGTCAAAAGCTTATGACAGGATTGAGTGGCCTTTTGTGAGAGCTGTTTTGAAGAAACTTGGGTTTTGTGATGAATGGACTGAACTAGTTATGAGATGCATCACATCTGTGTCCCACTCAGTGTTAACCAATGGTAAACTGGGAGCAACAATTCTTCCTTCGAGGGGCCTGAGACAAGGGGATCCTCTATCCCCTTATCTTTTCATTTTGTGTGCTAAAGGATTAAGCTCATTCCTTAATCATTCAGACTTGATTGGGAATACCAAAGGAGTTACAGTTGTGAGAGGTGGGCAGAGAGTTAATCATATGCTTTTTGCAGATGATTGCATTTTATTTGGGAGAGCTTGTGTGGAGGAATGGAAGAGATTACAAGATCTGTTGCTTAGCTATGAAAAAACATCAGGTCAATTTCTGAACAAAGAAAAAATAGCAGTTTTCTTTAGCTCGAATACACCTGTGATAGAGAGAGACTTAATCCTAAGAGAAGGGGGGTCTTTGGTTCAAGGCAGTTATGAAAGATACCTAGGTTTACCCACCATGGTTGGTAAATCTAAGTACAATTCTTTTAGAGGTCTTAAGGAGAGGGTGTGGCAAAAAATAACAACTGGAAGAATTGCTTTCTGTCAGGGGCAGGTAAGGAGATTTTGATAAAGGCTGCGCTACAAGCCATTCCATCTTACATAATGAGTGTGTTTAAGCTGTCCAAAAAAACTGTGTAAGGAGATCGATGTGATGTTGTCAAAATTCTGGTGGGGTAATCAACAGAAAAGTAGTGGGATTCAATGGAGGAGCTGGGAAAAGATGGGGACAACAAAGGGAAAGGGAGGAATGGGGTTCAGGGATCTGGCTAGCTTCAATGTAGCTCTCCTTGCTAAACAAGCATGGAGATTATTACAAAACCCTCACTCCTTGGTTGCCAAAATCTACAAAGAAAAATATTTCAGGAATACATCCATTACAGAAGCAAGCTTGAGAAATGCTCCATCTCTAATATAGAGGAGTGTTTGGAATTCTTTGGGGCTGTTGAAGGAGGGTTTAAGATGGAAAGTGGGAAAGGGAGCAAAACTCAATATTTGGGGACAGAAATAGCTGCAAACCCCTTCAATGTTTTGTGTTCAATCCCCCATCTCGAGACTAGATATTGATGCAAGAGTTATAGAATTGATTGATGATGATACAAAGGAATGGAATAAAGCTTTAATCAGGGCAGTATTCAGTGAAGAAGAAGCTGAGCACATTTACAGTATTCCCATTAGTTCAAGGGGTGTGGAGGACAAATTGATTTGGGGCCTCTCAAAAAAGGGTGGCTTTTTAGTTAAAAGTGCCTATTTTTTGGAAGAAGACAGAAAGAAGGCAGTGAAGGGAAAATTGTCAAGGGAGTCTGAAATGGACAGCAGGTGGAAGACAATATGGAAACTGAAAATACCTGGTAGGTGAAGAATTTTATGTGGAAGGTAGGAAATAATCTCCTTGCTACTAGAGGCAACCTCTTTACTAAAAGAGTAACTGATATATGCCCCATATGTCATAGAAATAATGAAACCGTGATGCATGTTCTATGGCAGTGTCCTACCACTAGTGATGTATGGGCTGAGTCTTTTAAAGCAGTGCAGAAGTGGGGTTATAATGCAGCTGACCTATTAGAACTTTAGAAGGATATGGCAGGGAAGCTTAGTATGAATGAATTAGAAGAAGTGGCAATCATCATGAGGGGGGTGTGGATGAGAAGGAATAGATATATATTTGAGAACAAGTTCTCCAGCCCAAGTTCTGTAATCAGGACTGCCAAAGAGTTTTTGGGAGATTTTCATTTAGTAGAGAAGGGGTTAGAAGACTCAGGAATGCCTAAAACCAGTATCTCTTCTAGATTCCACAAGAATTGGCAACCACCAGGGGAAAACGGCTTCAAAGCTAATTGGGATAAAGCTTGTGATACTAAACAGAGGCAAATAGGGATATGAGTCATAATTATAGATGAAAAGGGTGAAATCACAGCAGCCTACTACGAAGCAAGAAGTAGTGTGGATCAACCAGTAATAGTGGAGGGAGTGGCACTTAGAAAAGCCATGGAACTTTGCAGTGATTTGGGGCTTAATAGAGTGATTCTTGAAGGGGATGCACAGACCATTGTGAAGGCAGTTAATAACCAAGTTGAAGACCTGTCATTTTATGGGAACATCATTGAAGATTCAAAGTCTTTCTTAGGCACTTGGTCCAATTGGACAGTTCAGTTTACACACAGGAATACAAACACAGTTGCACACATTTTAGCAAAGGTAGCAATACAATCTAATGCAAAGCAGATATGGAAAGAAGAAGCACCATCTTGTATTTCTTCCTGTCTTCTGAAAGACATGGAAAGACTTGTAGACAGTGTTCTATGAATGAATGAAAGAACGAGGTACTATTTTCAAATAAAAAAAAAAAAGGAAAGCTTGGAAATCAAGTGATTGTGGTGTTAATAGACTCAGGCAGCACCCATAACTTCTTAGACCCTACAATAGTGAAAAAATGGAATATTTCAATGCTGGAAGAGGAAAGGGTGAGGGTCAAGGTGGCCGGCTTTGGACGGGGAGTGGTGACCCCCTATCAAGCCAAAGCCTAACTTCACTGCTATACTATACTCGACGATGGCTCCAGACGGTATCAAAAGCCCTAAAGCCTTCGTTGAACTCCGGACTTTAATTCCTTTGAGAATCGTAGAAAAAGATCGAGCAAAGACGGAGGGTAAAAACGTTCAAATTTGGTACGCGCGCTCGCGAACGCTTTCCAGGTCAACTCTTATGCTCCCGCTCCTCAGGGGAAGCCTTGGTTGGGGGTCGGTGATTTTCATGCCATCCGCTCTCAAAATGAAAGAGCTGGTCGGTCTGAAGATTGTAATTCCTAAATGAAGTCAATTAGGGAAATTCTGACTAAAGCTGAACTCTTTATAATATATGTCCAACGAAAGGTCGCCGCAAAGCTACGGAGAGAGAATTTGGGGAAAGGACTGACTCAGGACATCATGATCAATGGAAGAAAGAAGGAGCTCTTTTGGAAGAAATTTTGAGTTAGGGAAGATTTCTCAAGCTGAGTTTTAAATTACAAGGTGTAGGTTTTGAAGCTGAAATGTAGGTGTTGGTTTTAGCAGGTTGTGATATGGTTCTTGGGGTACAATGGTTGAGAGAGTTGGGACCCATTTTATGGGATTTTGGTGACTTAACTATAGGGTTTAAACAAAGTGATAGGGAGGTATTGTTGAGAGGGTTGCGTCCTACCAGAACCATTGAAGAAGGGAGCCTTTATAAAGATAACAAGCTAGAAAAAAAGGGTGTATGGTTACAGTTCATAGAAGTGAAAAAATTCCAGCAACCTATGGAGGTTCTAGTGGCTGTTAAAGCACTCCTAGAAGAGTTTTTTGAAGTGTTTGGTAACCTCAAGGATTGTCTCCTAATAGGTCACATGATCATTCAATCACTCTATTGCCTAACAAACTGCCTGTGTCAGTGAGACCTTATACATATCCTTATTTTCAAAAGGATGAGATTGAGAAAATTGTGAAAGAGCTACTGGAAACAGGGGTGATCTAGCCTAGTCAAAGCCCATATTCATCCCCAGTGCTACTAGTAAGGAAGGCTGATGAGTCTTGGAGGATGTGTGTGGATTACAAGGCTTTAAACAAAGCAACAATGAAGGATAAATATCTAATCCCTATAGTGGATGAATTGCTGGATGAACTCAGTAAGGCAAAGGTCTTTTCTAAGTTGGATCTTCAATCTGGATACCACCAGATCATAGTAAAAGAAGAGGATGTTCCTAAAACTACTTTTTAGGACACGTGAAGGGCACTACGAATTTCTGGTTATGCCCTTTGGTTTAACTAATGCCCCCTCTACGTTTCAAAGCCTAATGAATGAAATTTTTAGGCCTTACTTGAGGAAATTTATCTTGGTTTTTTTTTTTTTTTTATGACATTTTAGTCTACAGAAATCAGCAGATGATCACTTACACCATTTGAGGGTGACCCTAGACACATTGAGGCAACATCAACTGCTGGCTAAGGCTTCTAAATGCAGCTTTTCTAAGGCTGAAGTGACTTATTTGGGCCATTTAATATCAACTCAGGGAGTAAGGGCTGACCCTGAGAAAATTAAGGCCATGGAGGACTGGCCTTTACCCACAACATTGAAGGGACTCAGGGGCTTTTTAGGCTTCACTGGTTACTATAGAAAATTTATCAAGGTTTATGGAAATATTGTCAGACCTTTGACAGGATTATTAAAGAAGAACTAGTTCGTGTGGACCCTAGAAGCTAAGGAAACTTTTTTGAAATTAAAGGAGGCAGTCTCAAAACCCCCTGTATTAACATTGCCTAATTTTACTCAACCCTTTGTAATTGAGTATGATGTCTCTGGGCAGGCCATTAGGGCTGTGTTGATGCAAATAAATAGGCCCATTGCTTATTTTAGCCAGGCCCTAAAAGGAAGGATAATGTCCTGGTCAACTTATGAAAAAGAACTATATGCACTGATGGCTGTTATACAAAAGTGGAGGCCATATCTTATTGGACAAGTATTCACTGTCAGAACGACCATCAAAGCTTAAATTTTTTATTGGAACACAAGTGGACAACCCTCTACAACAAAAATGGGTCTCAAAACTACTTGGTTATGATCTTAGGGTGGAATATAAAAAAAGGGTGAAAAATCTGGTGGCTGATGCATTATCTAAAAGGGATGAAGTTAATAAACCAGAAGTGGGCCTGAGTATCTCAGCTCTGTCTAATCCTATAGTAGAGTGGTGGGATGAAATCAGAGAAGGGTACAAGCAAGATCAAAATACCATTAAACTGTTGAAATAATCCACTATGGGTCTGTTGCCTTAGAATTTTTTAGAAAAAAAGGGACTTTTCTTTACAAGGACAGATTGTTTGTGGCTGAACATGGTGATTCTCGACAGAAAGTCTTGCAGATTTTACATAGTGGGCCATTAGAGCACTCAGGGTATGATAAAACCCACCACAGGGTGAAGAAAGAATTTTACTAGCCAGGCTTGAGAAATGATCTAAGAACCTTCATCAAAAATTGTGAAATGTGTCAAAAGGTTAAGGCAAACCAAGCTAAACCTAGTGGGCTGTTACAACCCCCACCAATAACCTCTCAACCTTGGCTGCACATCATTATGGATTTTGTAGAAAGGCTGCCAAAATCATAGGGATTTGACAGTGTGTGGGTGGTGGTGGATCGCTTGACTAAGTATGCCCATTTCACACCTATCACTCATCCTTTCTCAGCCAAAACTGTGGCTCAACTTTTTGTTAACTAAATCCTTATAGCACTAGTATTTGATTCATCAAATTCATCTTCAAATTTTGATGAACAGTATATATTTTCCATATATCTAAAACATCCTTACCTATAACTCCACATTGGATTAGCCAGTGAATTCATCAAAATAATAATATAATATTATTTTTTTAATAAAAATATTTTTATTTTTTTTTCATATTTTATAATCACGTTAATCATATGTTAATTAATAATTTAATTTGATTCTTACATTATTATTACAAGATGGTTGGATATTAAATGTGAATGGAAAAGACCTTTGGAGATTAAAAGTGAATAAAAAATAGATTTGATGAGTGAATAGTAGCCCTTCAAATTTGAAGAAATACATACATTTACTGTAGGTAAAAATTTCACATTTATATCTTTGGCTAATCCAGTGCAGCTCTCTTTTGATGAAATTCATCATATTTTACATTTGGCTAGGCTTTTAATGAAGCCAATGCCAATGCTCTTAAGCTACATGGAATGCCTCAGTCAATTGTGTCTGACAGAGGCAGTATATTCACTAGCCTGTATTGGCAAGAAATTTTTAGGATACAGGGCATGCAATTGGCCTTAAGCACTTCATACCATCTATAGACTGATGGTCAAAGTGAGGCTGTGAATAAATGCTTAGAGAACTATCTAAGGTGTTTTGTATGTGATATACCTAAGAACTGGGCCTATTGGATACCCCTAGCAGAATAGTGGTATAATACTACTTATCATTCCTCTACATGTCTCACTCCTTTTGAGGCTTTCTACTGCTATGCTCCACTAAAACTACTTACCTATGCCTCCGGAACCACTAAAGTGGAAGCTGTGGAAGAAGAGTTGAGGTCTAGAGACCAGATCATGAAACTGTTAAAGAACAAGCTACAAGGGGCCCAGGATCGCATGAAGAAATACACTGACCTTATAAGGAAGGAACAACACTATGAGGTGGGAGAATGGGTTTTTCTAAACCTACAACCCTACAAGCAACAATCATTGGCCAGTTGACAGAGCTTCAAGTTATCCCCTAGATTCTATGGTCCATATCAAATCATTCAGAAAATTAGGGAAGTAGCCTACAAATTAGACCTACCACCATCCTCTTCCATACATCCCATATTCCATATTTCACAGCTTAAGAAAAAGTTAGGGTTACAATCGACGGCTCAACAAATACTACCACCAACAGACACAAAGGGCACCATAAAACCAGAACCAAAAGAAACTTTAGCAAGGAGGTTGAGGAAAGTGAAGAATTTGCCAGTGGTGGAGCTACTTATCCGATGGCAAGGGCAGACGACAGAGAATGCAAAATGGGAACCCTTCATGGAGCTGAAGGAGGCCTACCCACACCTTGTGGGCAAGGTGTTCTAACAAATGAGGTTTTGTCACATGCATGGGCCACTCATGGGCCAGGGACTTGGATGGCTTCGCAGTGCAAGTGGGCCTGGGGCTACTGCCCAATGAAGAATAGGGATTAGTAGTTATTTCTTTAATTCCAGAAAGCCTTATATGGTCATTTGCTTTATGTAGTATATTTTACCCTTATTGTTATTTTTGTCATAGTTTGTTAGAGGCTCTGTGGAAACCGTTAGAAAGTTCCACTTAAATTCCATAGCAGTACTGTGTAATCGGCATCAAAAGAATATTTCAGAATACACGTTCTCATAATTCTCTCTATCTTGTCTCATACTTTTCTAGAGGTTACTCCCCTCTAAGGAGCTATTTACAATACTCTGTTACAGTTATGTTACCTAAGGGGAGAAATGAATATTTCATTTTCTGAAACCAATAAATCATTAAAATCAAGTTTCCATTTTTTTTTACTATGCAGTTTCTCTCCAACCAAACGTGATTGTTCTATTCCCAAATTGAAAAATGTTAATAATCGTGGCATGCAAAGCAATGTTCACCAATTAGGAATTGAGGTATATGCGTAATTAAGGGTGGGGAGGCTGGGTGGAATTCGAAATGTCTTTCTTAAACGAGCGTTTAGTAGTTTATGATGAAAAATAAAATAAAAGTAGATGTTAGCACAAGTGTGCGGTGTAGAAAAAGAGGAGGTAGCTGTGTAGAGCTACTCTTGAATAAAAACAAACGGATTGTAAAGAAAAAATATTGATAGAAACTACTGTTTGCAGTATCCATTTTACACACACTATATGGCTTCATCCAGACCGTTTATTTCTTAAAATGAGAGAAAAATGAGAGGAGGAGAAGAAGCCATATAGTGAGTGCAAAGTGTGCACTCACAATAATGACTTCTCTCTAGCATTGCTCGATTGTAAATTAACATATGCAATAAACTGTGACCATCAGATCTTATGGAGGGTTGAGATTCACTGGGGCATTTTTGACACATGACAATTAAGTCAGATTTTTTTTTAAAGAAGAGTACAATATTTCAATTTTCTTAATAAATTTTACTGTGATAGATGAATTCCATTGATGTGCCACAGTCGCAGCTTTGTTGGAAATCGTGGTTTGTGTGGTAAGCAAATGAAGGCTTTATTTAATCTTTGAAGATACCGATCTGAAAAATCTTTGAAGACCAACAAGTCTTGTATAAGTGCAAAAGGTTATGAAGTCAACAACATGAAGAAGAAGAACTGCGACTGATTGTATATGATTATAATCTAAGAATTTTTTTAGACTTTATCATTTTTTTATTAGATTTTTTAGGTATATATTCATATTTATTTTAGCACTTTCGGTGATCATCATTGTTGATCACTGGGAAAAATTAAAAAATAAAATAAAATACTTAGTTTACAGATACCTGAGTATTGCAAAAAAAAATAAAAAATAAAAAGTTAAAACCGATACCCAGTTACAACTCAAGTATAAACCGGATACCCACCCGAGTTATAATCGCTTTTACCCAGGTAGGTATCCGCCTAGTTTTTAAAATCCTAATGTGGATCCGGATATTCACAGGTATCTAAATCCAAATCTAAATACATAGTCAAAGATAGAATAAGATGGATTGAGATCATTTCAACATTAAAACGGGATGTAGAGAAAGATTAAGTGCCGTTAAATTCATTTTACGTATTGTATTTATCTTTCTCCAACTCTCAATTCTAAAGTTCGATGAAAACTTTTAAGAGACTCAAATCTGATTTTTTTTTTTTTTTGGTTGCAGTGTAGTAACTACAACTAGTTATTAAGTAACACTGGACTCCGTAGCCTAAACCAAACATTTTTGGAACAAAACTTACACAATGTGTTCATATTTCTGACTCAAGTCCAGTCCAAGTTACTCCCTACCAGAGTGGGCTTCATTTTTAAGGCTTCTTTAGAACAGTAGATGGATAAAAGAATTATGGCCTAGTGTCATGAGTCCTCAACACCGCAATCAAGGCCTAAACTGAAAGCTGAATCTTGTCATGACTTCAAGGCACCAATTAACCATTGGACTGATGGGTACAAAACTGAGAGTTGTAACTTTATGATTTAATATTACACCCATTTTCCTTTTCCCGTAAATTAGGGCTCAACATTAAGTTATGTTTGGAGGTAAAGATCAGAAATCTCATCTCTATCTTATCTCATTTTATTATTATATCTTTTTTAAATTTTCATATAAAATATAATAAACAATTCAACTTTTTCAAATTCTAATTCAACTTTTTCAAATCCCAAAACAATAATAATATTAAAAAATAATATTTTAAACTTTCATCTTAACATTATTCATAAAATTTTCAAAAAATTTCATCTTATCTCAACATCCAAACCTAATCTTAAGAGTCAAAATGGATCATATTTCTCCAAATTCTTGTCTAAATTTAATGGTTTCAACTAAGAGAGATAGACACAAGAACTAGAAGTAGGTTTTGGGTCATTTATTTAGCATTTCTTTTTTAAAAGTGGACGATATCCCAAATTTATTAATAGCCCTCGAGCTCATCACTTGTGGTGAAGGAAAACCGTGATTACAACTAAATACCTGGAGGCTACAAATAATTATAAAGACCCAATCCCATACATCAAAAGACTAAAATCATAAAACCACAATATAAAGTAAACCGAAAGAAACACTACAACCAAAGCGAAAGAAGAACAAACAACCTGTAAAACAAATATTAAAGAGCCAGCAACATATGTCTATCTCTCTTTTTCTTGAAATTCTAAAGTTTAGAACAAAACTTGAAAAGATTTTCAACATATTATACCACGTGCATTTAAACAGGGTTTGCATATGGCACAAAGGGTGAAGATGAAGGCATAACCCTTTGATATAACTATTTCATAATATTCCTGTTTTAAATGTAGAGCATTTTTATAAAATAATTATATCCTCCTATATATATATATATATATAGCTAAATTTCACAAAAATGTTTTAGATGAAAAGCATGATTGTAGGAATATTGATTATTTAACAAAAATGCCACTTATCATTTAAAAAAAGAGTACTACTCATAAAAAGATTGTGTCTATAGGGCCACTTCTCTCTAACTACTCTTTGCACAAAAGTAATGCTATAGCCTTATAGGTCATAGACGTTCCCAGGGCGGGCAGCATGTGTGTATTAGAGCCAAGAAAATGATGAACTTGCATGCTGCATGCATTAATTAAAATATGAGAAAAGATATTTATAATCATGAATTGTGTAATTACTGTATAATTATTTTGAAAAAATGAATAAAATATGGGGCATACATGAAAAAATAATTTTTTAATAGTAGATTCTACTCTTTTTCAAAGTGATTATACGGCGTTTACACATTTCATAATTGTATGTAGAATTATTCATAATAGTAACGCATGCATGAATTAAAGTTTGAGTAATGATATATCTTAAATTTTGTTATCTTCAGTCACACACAGAACTTGTAATATAACATGTTTTTAAAAGATATCATGTAAATGGTTGATTGAAAAGTTATTTAAAATCATGTGTCGAGTCAACAAGTGTGATTGAATATGACGGTATTTAAAATGAAAAATTACATTACTCTTAAAATTTATAGGAATATCTAACGATCGTAAATTAAAATCTATGTTATATGTATTAATATTATATTATTATCGTTATGCTTGATATATAACTATAGACACCAAAAATATATTTTATTATTAATGGAATAAAACAAAGGAAGAAATCCTGCTTTCAAAGGGATACATCATGATCAATATTATTGATGCAGCCAAATAAGAGTTGAAGCGTGACCTTAGATCGAGACAAGTTCAACAGCTGGATCGATGTGCCTTATTATATTAATTAAGCTACCAAATTCTGAGATGATATTGCATATAAAAATATAAGCTAAAAAGTTCATGACCATTGTTGAAAAGGACAGTGCATGTCGTGTAGGAAATTAAATACATTCTCTACCGTCCATTTATATATCATGGACATGTCACATGAGAAGTGCATTGATCCCATGATTCACATGGTTTCAAGTTTCAAGCTAGCAAAAAACAAAAAAGACAGCTAAAAAAAATAAAGAAATTCCTACTTGCCGACTTGTTATGATTTTGCTCTCTCCTGTTACCGCGTATGATAATAATACATCTACAATTTTTTTATAATTAATTTTAAATCAATCAATATAATTATCTTATTTTATTAAATAGAGTTATAAAATAGTTTATATAGACTCATTGTTAGCTTATCATCATTTTCCTCCTGATATAATAATTAGGCTTAAGTTCATTTTTTAATCAAAATTAGATCACCCGTTAGATGTAGGACACGTATTCTATAATATATTGTCATGAACTCCCGTTCCACGTCCAACGGATCCAATTTCAAAACAACAAAAAAAAAAAAAAAAAAAATTTAAAAAAGTACATGCATCTCACATTAAATGAATCTCATTGCAATAAGAAAGTACTGAATATTGAAACTAATTAGCACTTAGAACTCGTTCGGTTATAGTACAAATGAGATGAGATGAAAGTTAAAACTTAAACAAAATATTGTTAGAATGTAATTTTTATTTTAGAATTTGAAAAAATTAAATTATTTTTTATATTTTATTTAGAAGTTTGAAAAAATTATAATACTTAAACAAAACGAGACTAGATGAGCTGCGAAAACGAACTAGGCCCAAGGACCATACTGACAAGTATTCTTGGTAACCCTTTTTTTTTTAGTCTTTTCCTTCTGTTTATATTCTTTATTAGGGTTGAGCAAAAATCCGACTCTGCTCCGACTCTAGAGTCGGATTTATTTTAAATTTTTCAGTCAGAGTCAGAGGACTGACTCTGACTTTGTCCTCCAACTCCAACTCCGACTCTAATATTATACATACGTTATAAAAATATATATTTATCTATATATTAAACATATATACTAGGATAGTTATATAATTAGAACTTATATAGTTAAATTCAATAATATACTAATATGAGCTAATTTTTATAAAATAATATACTAATACTATAATATAAATAGACTAATGATAGTTTAGTATATGTAAACATCATTGTATTACTATCATACATAAGTTAGACATTGGTATAATAATATGTAATTAGATACTATAGTATAAGTCTTGTATGGAAATAAATTAGACACTAGTATAGAAACAACTAATAAGTTAATAACATATAATACTAATTTACTAAAGTATAATAACATGCAATTAAGCACTAGAAACAAATCTAATATAGAAATAAGTTAGATATTTGTACAATATAATAATATGTAATTAGACACTATAGTATAAGTTTAGTATAAAAATAAGTTAGATATTAGTATAAAAGTAAATTAGCCTTGAATGATTTAGTTTTATTTTTTAATTTTTTGTAAAAATTGAAATTTGAAAGTTAATAAAAAATTCTTTTTTAAAATGGATTAAATATGAAGTTACAAGAAATCTCAAAGCTGAAGTCTAAATCCGACTCCACTCCGACAAGTCGGATCATAGTCTACACAAGTCAGAGTCGGAGTCGGAGTTTGAAATTAAACTTTAACAAAATTGGAGTCGGATTTAAGAAAATCCGACACTAAGTCAATGCTCACCCCTATTACTTATAAACCTTATAAGAAAAGTTGTTTACTTTCTTAAATGGAAAACATTAAACCCACCGAGGTTTGTCTTGACATTTGGTATCGATAAGTGTTTTTATTTTTAACTTAACGATTAAGTAAGTATTTTTTTAATAATATAATAATTTTTTTAAAAATATTTGAGGGTAAAAAATATATATGAATAAAAAAAAAGCCCAAATAGTGAAGAATTTGTCGGGGTAGCACGACTCTTTGGAAATATTAGTCGAACCCTATCAATTAAGGACAATCAAAACTAGGTGGACCCACGAATTACTTGCAAGCCTGGCCGAGAGAGTGCTACTAAATTGGAGAATATGGGTCCCACAGCTCCAATGCAGATAAACAAGGTATCCCATTGCTTTCTCGACAGGTACTTACCAAAGCCTCGTCACTTTTGACAAATTGTTTTGGATCCATCGTGAACAAGAGTCGCAACTAAGGGAGCATAACCCTTTTCTGCCACCTGCTCTTCAATCCTACGTACCAAATCTCTCTCTCTCTCTCTCTCTCTCTCTCTCTCTCTCTCTCTCTCTCTCTCATCTGGACTTGGAGTGTACAAATGTCTAACCTAGGCAATAATACATATATACCAGAGAATGGTTGAGAAAGATGGGACAGCAACCCCTGATCTATACATCATGACCACATTCACAAACCCTATGCAATATTGCATGAGATTGGCTTCTTTAAAAGCACTACTGATCACTCTATAGCTTAGGTGCATGATAATTCCCTTATAATTGTCATCATGCAGTATTTGTCAACCATGCGTTGACAATATATCCTTCTGCATCCATCATTATTGTTGGTAGTATTGGCATCAAGCAACTCGTATTATATATAATATATATAATTTATTGTCTCAAAATAAAGAATAGCACGAGTATTACTGATCGGATCTAGAAGATATAATTAAATTCGGAGACACAAATTAAATCATGGTCAGCACATAAAGCTTATAATGACTTAGACATGAACATGTAAAGCTTAAAAGCTCACCCCAAAAGTTGCAATACCCGGCCCCTCTCATCCGTATATCAGCGAGCTGGGAGTCCATTAGAGATGTGCGTCTTGCTCGAAAATGGCCGGTTGGCGTTCAATAGAGTGGTGGGTCTATTATTCTTTGCACACTCTATTAATATGATTGATTGTGTCATTTTTTTTAATATAAAATAACTGTTTCGATCAATAATTACATCAGTGGAATGCGAACAGAGTATATAAAAATAATTGTATATAACAAAACTCATAGAACTCATAGAGAGAGAGAGAGAGATTCAAACTAAGGGACAGTTAGTAGGAGGTGATATATGAACAAATTTACAAAACCTACATAGACGGATTTACTTTCTTTTCCACCACACAAGAAGCAAACCACCTTTTATTTTACGTTTTTTTTCATATATTATTGTAAGGATATATATTAAATAGACACACTGTTATCATCATTCGGTGGGGATAGAGACGAGTAATGAGATGTGCACGGCCGTTTGCCTATTTCCCTTTCGAAAAGGATGAGATGTGGGCCCCCAAACACAAGAGCTTTCCGTGTTGGCCCAGATGACTTTATTTTATTTTATTTATTTTTTGGATAAAACTATTGTAGACCTCTATTACAGCTAGCACAAAGGACACCACCACGTGGCCATCAGACGCTGCTTGCTGATGTGGACAGGTTGTAAGTGGGTTGTGGGTCCCCGACTCTCATCTCTCTCTCTCTCCTGCTGATGCATGTAAAATGTAATGTAAGATAGCTGGAGCAAAGTCGTGTGTGCGTATATTTTTTGGACTTAATTAAAAAGACATGCTTATTATATTAATGATGTAACTCCATCACATCACCTTTCAAATTTCCTACCATCAAATTAACCTAAACTAACATGGGATATGGATTGGTCAAAGAAAAAAAAAAACATGGGATATGGTTATATTATTTCCCTTTCATACTAATATATAGATTCAATTCATTCAAATTCTATCATCAAAAGATAACATCTGAAAATCATATTGTCTAAATATTCTATACAAACAATATTAAAGATCAGTGTTGTTTGCTTTCAAAATTCATCTAAACCCATCTCAATTCATCTCATCTTCATCATTACAACTTTTCTAAATTCCTACACAAAATATAATAATATTTTTTTTTTCAAATATCAAAAAAATCTTCTCAAATTCCCGCACTAAAATATAATAAACATTCTTACTTTTTCAAATCTCAAAAGAATCTTTCCAAATTTCAACACCAAACAATCTTACTTTTTCAAATCCCAAAACAATATTGTTAAATTCCTACACAAAATATAATAAATAATTTAACTTTTTCAAATTTTAAAATAATAATAATATTAAAAAATAATATTCATAAAATATCTTATTTTACTATTCACAAACCATCTTAACTCATCTCAACTCTCTTTCCAATCCAAACGGCCTAACTTAGACGTCGTGTTTCCTTCTTTGAATTACATACCATAACTCAAATAACAAATTACTTGTTACAACTTAGAAGTAATTAAAACATGATTGAAGTATTAAGACATCCAATATATGGTAAAACATGTTTTTAGGTTGTATCATATTCAAAGTGTGTTTTGAAAGATGTGAAAGTAATTTCTAAAGCTACACACATATATCTAGACTAGCAGTGGCTTAATGTGCAAGGCACGTTTGCCCATTTGGAAGAAAAAAAAAAAGTCAAAATAATGTGTGCAAACAGTAAACAAAGTATGACTTTCTACATGTGGCACAAAAATTTGTCTAATTGAATTAAATGTTGGTTCAAAAATACAACAAACTAAAAAAGGCAAAAAACTTCAAAACAAGCCTTCAAATCAAGAAACAATGAAACAAGAAAGCAATTTTGGAATTGCCCCTCAAATCCACATCTCATAGAGAGAAGAGAAAGAGGATCAAAAAGGAGTACACCCACACAGCACCAAAAACAACAACGGACAAAAGGAACCGAGATATACACGGTTGCGAGCCTACGAGTGTAAGTTCCGCTTTGGCGCCTCACCTCCAAAATCCATATGATGGATGCCCAAGAACAAGAACTGAGAACTCTGGCCTCCAACCCTCCCATCAATCAACCAATACATCTCCTCATTTTGACAACACATCGCACCACCATATTGTATCACAAGTAAAAGAGTAAGAGCCAATGAACGAGAAGCCGATTCGGTCCTGAAAGAACCAAATAATCCATACTTAGGAACGAGAAAGAGAAGACAGTGTCTATACTCAGTCAAAAACGGACGAAATGGATAAGAGTCAAAATAGAAATCACCAGTCAGTCAAACACTAGCAAAAACATACATACACATGTGAATAAAAGGCCAAATTGAGGGACAAAAATGAAAAAATGACGAAAGAACACTATTCAATAGCCGATAGTGACTTTTATAGCGGAAAATATCTATTCTATGATAAAAAGCGTCTATCGCTTATGAATAGTGATAAACAGTACTTTTGTTCATATGTGTATGTGTTCCGTTTTTATGTGTTATGTTAGTTATCCCTTGCGTGTGTTTTGTTTTCTTGCGTTTTAGGTGTTGTTTTTTATACCGTTTTGCGTTTTAGGTGGTTTAGGTGTAAGTTGTGTTAGTCGGTGTGGGTGGGTATGTTAGTCTACTTATGTCAGTCCGTCCAGGTAAGTGCAACTTTTTTTTAAAATTTAATGATTTGTTCTTTTGATATTGTATTCCGCTTAGGTAAGTGTTTTTTTTTTTTTTTAAAAAAATTAATGATTTGTTCATGGATGGTCTTTTGATGTTGTATTTTTTACTTCTTTTTCTTCTCTTTTTCTTGTCTCTTTTGATTTATGTATATGAGACTTTCACCTTTATTTTTGGGTATGGCTAGACGTAGAGTTTTTTTCTTAGTGCATCTGGGTAAGTGTGCATCTATGTCTATCAATTTATTTGTCATGTTTTTTTCGTCTGGGTAATTATACGATTTTTACTTTTTAGTTTGGTTAGGAGATACAATCTAATGTCATTTGTGGGTGGCCGACTGTTTATATTTTCTGTTCGGTTGGGTTGTGTATTTGGTTCTCAGAGAATTGGATTTCTCTTTTCCTGGTTTCATCTACAGAGTAGCAATGGGACATAATCGGGATGGTGTGATTACCCCTATGGCTAATGCGAGGGTGAAGGTTAAAGGATTGGCTTGTGCTATTTTTCATTCTCTTCCACAAGTCTCTCTCTTTCTGAAATGTTTTGTTCTTCTGAAATGCTTTCTTCAGTCTGTGGGTTGTGAATTTGAACGTCATTTTCAGATCCATTTTCTTCAGTCTGTGGATTGTGAACCTGAGCATCACTTTCAGATCAAATTTTTTTTTTAAATGTTCTTTTTATTCTCTCCATTTTCCTTAGTGAATTGATACAATAGGCCTATTTATTTCTTTTGGAATTTTTTTTCCTTTTTATTTTTTCCTGTTTATTGGTTCCTGTCAATTTGTGTGGAAATGGCAAAACAAGCATTCTAATTTATTTTTTTTTTCGTGCATATGACTTTAAGATTGCTTCTGGTTGTTCATGTTATATTATGACTTTATGGTTTTTGTATTTATGACAGTTTAGCAATATATGGATTAAATTATGTTAAGGTTAAAATGTTTTGGTTGGAAATTTTATAGAAGTGGTTTGTTCTTAAGTATTCTAATTGTTTTTCCATACATATGGCTTTTCGTTGTTCATCGTATTATATTTTTAGTCATAAAATGGAATGGAAAAGAAATTAAATATTTTCCTTATTTTATAGGAGACCAGTTTTTCACTTTTGCGGGTTCCTATTTGGCTGTTGGTATCATTTATATCATGTTCTTGGAATACTTTTTTGAATTGATACAATAAGCATCGTAGAAATCAATTAGTGAAGTTCAACTACTATTTTTATCTTCTTGCTCTTTACTTTTTAGCTCAAAATTGTTTCTTTTTGGTTGGAAAATGGCATAACAAGAATTCTAATTTTTTTTTATTTTTTAACCATATGGTTTAAATTAGGAATGACAATAAGTAACACGACCCATTAACCAAACACGAATACGACACAATAATAATTGGTTTGGGTTTAGTTTTAAAGGGTTTGGGTTAAAACGGATTGACCCATTAAAATAATATTGCTCAACCCATTTTGACACGTTATGACCCGTTAAGAAAGTTAAAGTTACAATTATACCCTTATACATAAAAGTAAAATTATTGAAATTTTAATTTCGATATTTTTATTGTTTGCATTGTAATTTTGGACCTGTATTTAGTTTTATAGTTTTTATAGATATTGTGATTTTAATATTTATATAAAATTATGCTAAATTTAATCAAATCAAACGGGTTAATTTAGGGTCTATTCAACCCATTTGCATGAAAGGGTTGAAACGGGTCGAGTTGGGCTATGTTAACCTATTTCGTAATATTCACTAATAGGTAAAAATGGTTCATGTCGTGTCAACCCGTTATGTTAATGAGTCGTGTTAGGATTTGAGATTTTTATACGATAAGCTTAACGGGTTATATTCGGGTTGACCTATATAGTATAATATACATGCATTGATACAAGACTAATACGACTCGTTAACATAATTTGATACCCGTAATTTTAAATGGCTTCTAGTTGTTAATCTTATATTATGAGTTTATAGTTTTTGTATCAATGACAGTTTAGCAATGGGTTAAATTATGTGGAGGTAAAAAAGTTTTTGTTAGAAATTTTCTTCTCTTGAACAGTATCAAAGTAGTAAAATGGAATAAGTAAAGAAAAAAAAAGTTAAATATGTTTTTATAATTATTTTATTTTATTTTATACCAAAAATTGAAAGTTCTTTTAATGGAGAATTCTGTGTGGTACAAAAGTAATTTGCACCGTATGGTTTGGCTGTGAGGGGTTTTTTTTTTTTTTTGCACATCTTTTTTTTTTTTTCCTTTAGTTAATCTAATTTGTTGGTTTGTTTTTTTGCAGGAAATTTGCACTTTTTGGTTTGGAGTTGATGGTGGTTTGAGGTTTGTATATGGCTTTCAGTATTTTATTTTTTTGGATTTGAATTTGTATATTTTGTTATTAATATATTTAGCTCGGTTTGAATATTGTTGGGTTTTCGTTTTCAACTTTTTAAAATAAACAGATGGCTTTTACTTTTTGGTTTGAAATGTTTAGGTTTGTTATTTTTATTTATTTTGGTTTGTCTTTTTTATTTTATGACACCCATGTTTTAATGCTACAATATAAAGTCATATTTTGTTAGAGTGTAAAATAAAATAAAAGAGTCTATTTCATCACCCCCTTCTTTATCACTTTGTCAATAAGAAATGTTATTTTTCTCTACAACATCCATAATAATCTAACTATAAACAAGCCATTGTAACATTTATATTAATTTACAATAATTCAATTTATAGATTCTTTACCTTTATATTAATCATACAAAACTGTTAAATTTCTATCATGCGGGACCATTTACCATATTTAGATAATATTGCAGCACAAACTTCAGAAAAGAAATGGAGGATTCAACTTGATGTAGATCATGATCGACTCAACCAATAACGGAACAAAAACTTCAATGTCCTCTCAATTGATCATGTACAAGAAGATACAAAATGATCAATTATGCCACATACCGTCCGACCAATATTTTGAACTAATCTTTTTGTTAAACTTGTATTAAATTTGTATTAAAAAAGTTTAGTATAATGATCAATTTACTAAACTTGTATTAGACTATGGTGTATTTTGATCTAATCTTTTTGTTTTTGGTCTATGCAAACTCGTAATTATTATACTCCAGTTTAGCTATCATTATACAAAAATATTTGTTAAAATTTGTCCTTTTTTCCCAATGTATTAAATTATTCATTAATCAAGTTTTCTTTTGTGAAAAAATATATTATTTTAGTAAAAAAATAGTTTCACCCAACTAGGCAAACGTGCTTTGCACATTGCTCCGGACCTACCGTGTGTGTATGTATGTATGTATGTATGTATGTGTGTATGTATGTATGTATGTATGTATATATATTTATATATATAGTTGGTCCTGCATACACTGATTCATGAGGCAAGCGAGGAGGGAATTGAAGGTTCAAACAAAGTACTGGAAGAGGAAGAGCAGGACTGATAGAATTTATGGTGAGTTATTATTTGGTTGAAAACCAAAAAAAAAAAAATGGGGGAGGAATAGAGAATGAAATACAGTAATGTCACTACAAGAAAAATGGGTATTTGTGATTATTATTTTGCGACGAAAATGATTATTTACGATGAAAATAAACTCATTTTAATTGAAAATAATCATTTCACTGGAAATAATTGATCACAAAAGGTCATTTTTTTTATAGTGAATATTAATGGTAGAAAAGTAAGAGATGATTTTGGTGCTAGGAATCGGGTTTGATCTTTTATTGATCGGTACGAGGTTGTACCATATTTGCAGTTACAATAAAACTAGTATTCATGTATGGTGGGCATGGTGTCTTGGAAGTCATTGAAGTTAGAAAAAGGAACAGCGCGCATATGCATGATCTGTTGGTACATGGTACAGTCACAAATTAATTGGTAATTAAAAGACTTGGAAAAATCATGCCAACCATGCATCTTTCAGTACGAAGTCATGCTGACATGATCTTGTTTGGACGCAAGTTTTTTCAAATATTTTAAAAAGTTTTTAAATATAAATTTTATGATGCGGCCGTTTCGGTTCAAATTAGTCTTAAGGAATAATATATTCACAATCGTTTTTGCAATTTTTTCTTTTTTACAATTCAATTAATTGCATCTTGCAATTAATATGCCACGTTTTAGTCATTTAGGCACCCATTTCACCAATTTCAACATTAGTTCGAACTTGTGCTGTATATAAATATATATATATATATAATATATATGAGGGTTTTAAGTGGAAAATAAATAGTTACATCACATAATATTTATTGTTGGGCATATAAATACTTTGTGCAGTATTAAATGAGCAATAAATGTAGTCAAATTCATTTTATGTACATATCTCTCTTCTACTTGAAATCCTTAAATTCGGACAAGAAATTGAGGGGATCTTTTTCCTGAGTCTTGAATATGTACATCTAATTCCTTTAATCATAATTCATGGCTTTAGATTTTACTTGATTCATAAATTACTCTATTGGCTTTCTATAAAGTTTCAAGAAATTCTTGATCCTTCGAACTTGTTATAGATCTTTTTTTTTATTTTTTTGAACTTAAAAGTATACAAGGTGTAAGTGGAGGTGGTCTCCCTACTTGAGTGTAACCATATAAGTATCTTACTTGTTGGGAACTGAACAAGAGGGTCTAGGCAGAGGAAAGCTGCAAGCGCTCTCTTAAGTCGAGTTTGAGCCATAGGCCGAAATCCAACCCACTAGGGAATTTAATGAATCATTAAGTATCTAATACTAATAGTTTAAGGTGAGTCAAAAACTAATCCAGTTATACTCTTATGGGAGTAATCCAAAGACCATTAAGTCACCACCCTTTATGATTCAGACTAGGTCTAAACAATGCAGATAAGGAGCTAACAAAGAATAATGGAATTAATTGCTTGATCGCAATAGAGTTTGTCCATAGAAGATATAGATGTAAGAGTTTGGCTAGGACTAGATAACTAAGTTGATAAGTTTAGATAGGACTATGAGACTAAGATGGTAGACTCCATCTTATTTTTGATTTTGTAATTTGGATAAATGTAAAATACTTTGACTTTATATATAACTATTTTAAGTTTATCTAGAAGTTATTAGAAAGTGTTTTAAATAAGTCAAGAGTGTGAAAATCGAGTTCCAAAGGTTCTGTAATTATCCAGAGAAGAGTTTGATTGGGAAACTGCTACTGCCGAGAAGATTAAGTGCCAAGTGTCAGCATCCAATCAAAAGAGTACCTTGCGACAAAGTCGCTCCATCAACAAAATCCTACTGCAATTCAAACTGCTTTCAGATTGTTTATTTAAGAGATCCTATTGGTTAGAATTTACAGAGATTCAGTTCTGGATATTTTTAGAGCACTTTCTAGTGCATATTTTGGTGAGAAAATCCCTTAAAGAATTTTCATATTGTTCTCTCAAAGAGTGTGCTCGTTGATCTAAGATTGAGATAGTGTAATTGTGATTCAGTCACTGGGGTTCCAAAAGAAAATCAATTGTTTGAAGATCATCAAACGTTATGGCTGCTATTGAGGTAGAGACAAACGGATCGTTTGTCTGGTCAAGTAAGAGTGACAATTGACAAAAGTTTTGTAATTGAAACTTGCTTATAATTGATTTTCAAATTATAAAATTGACTTTTCTGGATTTGACTATCCCGTAGGATTTTACATTTAAAGAGTTCTATAAAGGATTTTCCTTTATTACCAATCTTTGTGTTATACAATTTATTAATTTTATATTATTACTTTATTATTAAATACTTACATGGTTGGCGACTAACTAATTCGTTGAGTGAATTGGTAGAATGTTGTATTACTATACAAGGACATTTGGGTAATTTCAATTGGTATCAGAGCGTGGCTCACTCATTCAAGTGTGACCCGTGTCCCTGTAGATCATGTCGTCATCATTATATGTCTCACTACACTTTGATTGGGAAAACTATGCTTATTGGAAAGTTCGTATGAGGGTTTTCCTCAAGTCTTTAAATGAACGTGTGTGGTATGCAGTTGAACGAGGATGGACTAAGCCTGAGACAACCCTTGATGCTTGGACTAGAGATGAGATCAAAAGCTGCAACTGAAATAGCAAAAGACTTAACGTTATTTTCATAGCTGTATCTCCTAAAGAGTTTAAAAGAATCTCCATGTGCGAGATTGCCAAAGAAACTTGTCATAGTTTCGAGGTTACACATGAAGGCACAAGAATAGTAAAAAAACTCAAAATTGCAGATGCTAACCTCAAGATTTGAAGAAATTCAAATGCTGGAAGATAAGAGTTTTAATAATCTTTATGCTAAACTTAATGATACTATAAATTCCAAGTTTAATCTCAGGGAGAAGGTGGAAAATTCAAGAGCGTGAGAAAGATTTTAAGGTCCTTGCCTGAAGGATTTCCTCCAAAGTTACAACCATTGAGGAAAGCAAGGATTTGGATACAACAAACATTAAAGAACTGGTCAGCTCTTTGCAAACATATAAGTTCTCACTTCCTCAAGAAAAGGTAAATCTATTGCATTAAAGACTGTTAAAAAAGATCGAGATGATTTTTCTGATGAAGAAAATCTAAACGATGAGGATATAGATCTCGTTGTAAGGAAATTCAGAAAATTCTTGTTTAACTAGAAAGCTAGTGGAAAACAAAAACGTGGTAAGGAATTTCTTGCAAAGAAAAGTGATAAAGAAAAACAGAATATAGAAAATTATGAGAAAAATGATAAAGTAAAGTACTATGGATGTTTTGGATATGGTCACATACAAATGGAGTGCCCAAACTTTAAGGAAAATAAGGGAAAAGCACTGAACATCACATTTAGTGACAGTTCAGAATCTGGACCTTCTAGTTTATCGTCTAATGATAAGAATTCTTTTATTGCTTTTACCACTGTTGTTGATAATTTCCCAAAATCGTGCTAATAAAATCTAAAAGTGAATTCAATAATAGTGACTCAGATATGACTTTTGTTGATGTTGACCATGAGCTAAGCATACAGGAGGCTTATGATGATTTATGTGAAGAAGCGGTCAAGCTGAAAAAGCTTGACAAGAAGTTGTACAACAAACTCACAACAATGGAGAATGAAAAGAACAATCTTTCAGAAGTATTGGAATTTTTTGAAATTGAAATATCGAGATTGAATGCTCAAAATGATGCACTAGACAAAGAATTGAAAATTTTCCAAGAGTGCCAAAAAAACAAACCAACAACTCAGAAATTGGATGAGATGTTAAGGGTTCAAAAGTCCAGCTGTGATCGTACCGATTGGGGTATATAACTTCCCAAGAAAAACATACTCAAGTCTCATCATCCACTGCCACTACCTCTAAGAGTATCATATTTGTCATAGGAAGTCAAGTTGTGGATACTCCAAAAGAAGTCACTTCAAAATCAAATAATCTTGAAAAACTACATGAAAGATCAACCTGAAAGAAGTTGAATAGAGATAAGTTTGTTCCTACTTGTCGTTATTGTGATATTTCTGGTCATATAAGGCCATATTACTTTAATTTGAGTAAAGTGTAAAAAAGTGGAAGAGAAAGAAAATCAAAGAAAAAGGTAAAGACACTCGGAAACGAAGTCCAAGAGCTAAGTCATCAAATAAGCTCCACAAGCCTAAAGTTAGGGGTGTCAAATCATGTTAACAGGTCTTGTTCGTGTTATGTCAAAACATGTATATTATACTATATAGGTTAACCCTAACCTGACCTGTTAAGTTTATCGTGTCAAAATCTCAAACCCTAACACGACCCGTTAATATAACGGATTGTGTCGTGTCAACCCTTTATGACCCGTTTATGTAAATTGGTTGAGCAAACTCGAAATTAATCCGTTTGACCTAGTTAAGTTTAGCATAATTTTATATAAATGTTAAAATCACAATATCTAAAAAAATATATATAAAACTAACTACAAGTCCAAAATTACAATCCAAACAATAAAAATATAGAAATTAAAATCCCAACAATTTTATTTTTAGTTATAAGGGTATAATTGTAACTTTAACTTTCTTAACGGGTCATAACAGGTTGACCCGTTATCAACGCGTTAAACAATCGTATCTTAATGGGTCAACCCGTTTTGACACGGACCTGTTAAGATTAAACCCTAACCTGCTTTTATCGTGTCATATTCGTGTTGGGTTAACGGGTCGTATTACATATTGCCATCCCTACCTAAAGTTAGGTGAACTATATGAATTTTGTCTTCATAGCAAAGAAAAGATCATAAAAAATGGTAATGATGAAAAGAATTGCTCAAAACTTAAAACAAAATGGATAATCAAAGAAGATAGTAAGTAGACCTTGCCAAGAAAGAAAGTCATTTGTGTGTGTGACATAAAGTAATAGGCACACTTGCATTTTTTTTCCTGCACATCATTAGTCTAAGACATGCATTTCACATATTTTTATTTTTCTTTCATTGTTTTTTTTAAATGTTTTATTTATTTATTTTTCTACTTTGTTGAGTTTGGCAAAGATCATGCTTAGTGTGCTAGTTATGAATACTCGGACCCTCACACTTCCCATACTTGGAGTTGGAATATCTCTTTATTTTTTTTATAGTCTACAATGTGAGTGTAGACCTCATAACTCATTTTGACAAAGTTATATTCTAGTGCACTGTGAAGAACCTATTTTCCACATTTTGCTCATTATGTATGTTCCATAAAGTCTCATAGATGCTATCCAAGGGGGGAGTCCTAATCTTAAATTGACTAATTTTAGTTAAATTGACTAATTTTAGTTGAACCTAGTACTAAAAATTAAGAGTATTTTCTTGCCAGACATAGAGGTTTGATCTATATGAAAAAATTCGGTGTTTCTTTATTACGAAAAAAGGCAAATACCTTACATAGATCTTGGTCCGTAAGTCCTTATAGAAAAAATCATTGTGCTATTCATTGTGGAAAAATGTGAGCAATAAAATGGACATACAAAGAGTTGAGCAACCTTATGTTCGAAGCAGATACTCTTTCCAAGTATCTAGGCCGTAGCATAAAATTTGACTTTTGAGGTCAAAGGTAACCCATTTAAGAGTATTTATGTGAAAGAAATATATATAAAAAAAAAAAGGAAGGCAAAATAAAAATATATATTTAAATATTTAACTATTTGATGGTGGTAGTAAGCTGCCTCACTCACACACACACTTAGACTTTGGCCATGATGACTTTGTGGTGTGTCCACACTTTTTTTTTAGGCTCTTTATTTCTAATAAGAGAGTATGAATCTCTTTCAATATTGGTTGTGTGATTGGACACTTGGTGCATTTAGGCAAGTGATTTAGCTTCAAAAGAATTAAGGCCACGTTTGGTTAGCCAGTATAGATGTACCGTACAATATATTTTCCTATCCAAACATACTATATTTCATCTATAAATTTTAAAAATATTCACTTAAATAAACAGTAATGAACAGTGAATGCTGACAGTGAACAGTGCAAAACTGGCATGAAAAGTAAATGAAGAGTGTATGAACAGTGAAAACTGACAATGAATAGTGTGTGAACAGTGAGATCCACACCTTTTTCAAATTCCAAAAATTAAAAACTATCTCTTCTCATCTCACTATCCAAACATTTTTTTTACAAACTATTTCATCTCATCTTAACTAAAAATTTCACTATTATTCAAAATATCTCATTTCATCTCATTTGAACTGTGTAACCAAATGAGGCCTAAGTTGCTTAAAAACAGTTACTGCTCATTGCAAAACAGAGTCTTGGGTCATATGTTTTGGCATATAGGAATTAATTTTGTACCAAATCAGTACCAATTTATTTTGTTTTTGAGTCCTGATAAGCATGCATAGGTTTTTTGATACATTGGCATTTTTCTGAACTTTTGTGCACGTGGGTCTGGATTGTGTGTTTCAGTAAGCTTGTTTTTTGTCTAGGTGTGTAAGTCCCAGTGGGACTCTGAGCCTTAGGCTCAGGTGTCTGTCACGTTAAGCCATTAAGTGACTTAATATTTTTTATAGACACTCAACCCCCACCCCCACCCCACCCCTCGATACTTCCTCTTATTTCACTCATGACTCTACACTTCACTGCTCTTCACTTTTTGTGTCCTAGCCAACTACTACTCTTTGAGAATCACGAGCCCTAGGGTCCATTCAGTCTTTTCAATTAAGTTTATATTGTCTCTACATAGGTGTGCAACACAGTAAGTATAATATCTTCTTCTTTCTAAGTTTTAAGGATCGGTTTTCACCCATTTGGAATTAAGTTTCGGTATCTAGTGGATGTTGAGAGTTCAATTTGGATTTGGTGTGTTGGGATGAAGATTGCTATAAATTGTGATTGGGTTCTGAGTTTTCCATAATAACATCATGTATTTAGGATGGATTTTGGTGGGTTACAACATTATACATTTTAGTTTTCATGATATGTCTACTAGGTGTTTGATGTTTTGCCTTAACCAAATTTTTTCATGCATTTGTTAATTTCTTTACATGCATTCATGTCCATTCATCATTTTACTCCCGTTGCATTGTAGAGTTGAGGTTCTTCATAGGTGTGGGTTGGTTTTCTCAAAAGTTGTATCCTTATTTCTCACATGGTGGTCAACTTAGGTCTAATTCTAATGATGAGGAAAAGTAAGCCTTATAAGATTAATGACAAAAAGAGAGAGTTAGAGGAGCATTAGATGAGCTGATTGATTTTTTTTGGTATTGTGAAATTTAGGGAGAGTTGGAATAAGTGTTTAGCTGATGGGGAGTTGAATGATTTTTTTATTTTTTATTTTTTTTGTGTTATTTTGTTTAAGATAGTTTAATATTGAGGGGGAGAACTAAATCCTGGTTTGCAAAAATTATTTTAGAAACTTTATTTCATTTAAGTTTATTTTTGTTAGACATAATTTTGATGTTGGACTAGAACATGCTTAGACTTTGAATTAGATTTTAAATCTTATGAATTTTGATAGTACTAATTTTAGTCAAAGTTCAATGTCAATATTTTTTATTCTTAATTATTTGTTTGGAATTTCTACTTGGTTTCTTAGTCTGTTGTTTGTGCTTTTAATAGATTTATATTACATTCATCAAGTTGGTTTTGTCACCAATCCACCAAAGGAGAAGATTGTAGATGCAAGAGTTTGGCTAGAAATAGGTGACTAAGTTGATAAGTTTGAACAGGACTAGGTGACTAAGATGACAGACTCCATCTTATTTTTAGTTTTGTAATTTGGATGAATGTAAAATACTTTGACTTTATCTATAACTATTTTGAATTTATCTAGAAATTATTAGGAAGTATTTTAGATAAGTCAAGAGTGTGAAAATCAAGTTCCAATGGTTTTGTAACTATCCAAAGAAGAGTTTGAATGGGAAACTGCTACTGCTCAGAAGATTAAGTGTCAGATGTCAACATCCCGTCAGAAAAGTCCCTCGCGACAGAGTCGCTTCGTCAGTAGAATCCTACTGCAATTCAAACTGCATTTAGATTGTTTATTTAAGGGATCCTATCGGTTAGTATTTGTAGAGATCCTATTGATATTTTTTAGAACACTTTTCAGTACATATTTTGATGAGAAAGTTTCTTGAAGAATTTTCATATTGTTTCTCTCAAAGAGTGTGATCGGTGATCCAAGATTGAGATTGCGTGATCGTGATTCAGCCACTAGAGTTTTAGGAGAAAAATCAATATTTGAACATTGTCAGAGGTTCTAGCTACAACTGAGGTAGAGACAAATGAGTTGTTTTTCTAATCAAGTAAGAGCGTCAATTGACAAAGATTTTGTAATTGAAACTTACTTGTAACTGATTTTCAAATAAGAAAATTGACTTTTTTGAGTTTAGCTGTCCCGTAGGGTTTTACTTTCAAAGAGTTCTTTAAAGGGTTTTCATTTGTTACCAATCTTGGTGTTATGCAATTTATTTACTTTATGTTATTGCTTTATTATTAAATAATTGCATGGTTGACGACTAACTAACTTGTTGAGTGAAGTGGTAGTACGTAACTGTACGTTGTGTTACTATATAAGGACATTTGGATAATTTCAATAAACTTTGTGGTAGTTTAAAGATAGTTCATGTTCTAATTAGGAAAGAGGCATTTACGTCAAACATTATCCACATATCATAATTTGATTTGTAATATTCGAGTTTTAAAATTTATCTTTTAAATCAATATCACGTGAATGATATATGGCATAAACGTCTTCAAATAGAATTATTCTTTTACAAAATGCTAATGCACCACCAATAGTCTCTATTCAGCGCTTTGAAATAATCGAAAGGTCATTTTTAGGTCAATTCACGCAAGAGACTTCAAA
>QEOT01004208.1:150648-192630 GCA_003123785.1 Pterocarya stenoptera
TTTTTTTTTTTTAATTTAAAGTTTCCTGTTTTTTCTATTTCTTATCTAAAAGTTTGTGAAATTCAACAAAACCATCATTTTGTATCGAGACCTAAACCCATGAACCCAATACTCATTTTCCATGTTTTTAATTAGTTTGGTCTAAAAACAAAAACAAACAAAACAAGACCTTAATATCAGAGTAGTAGTTAAAACCAATTGACATTTGAAACAAATCACCCTTGATGGTCGGGGATGCGATTTCAAAGTAGTTTCCATGTTTAAAAACTTAGCCATAATAATTTTGAAAATTTCAAACTAATTTGACCGTTTATTCTTATTATTATTTCAAATGGATTTGATACTGACCAATTATTTTGGCAAGTTACCGCGGATTAGGTGACGATAATCCCGTTTTACAAGCAGGCAGTCTTTTCCTTTCCTTTAGTAGTAAATGATAAAAATTTCTTATAATTTTTTAAAAAATAGTTGTTTTTTATAATTTGAAGAGAAAATTATTGTATTTTTAAAAACTAATTGAGAAAGAAGAAGAAGATGTCAATCCGAAGACTGAGAGAGGAGGCAGTAAAACTGGGAAACAGAGGCAGTGCGTTCGAGTAGTTAAAAGGTTGGACTGCATACTTGCTGTTACTTATGAAAGAGTAGATTTAGGATGCTGTTGGGGTTAGTTAGTCCTATTATGTGTGAGCTGGATCCACTCTTCCTTCCATGGCTGACCCACCCTTTTTATATTCTATATTATTTTTTTATATTATATATATATAATTCCCCAAACACCAACGAAAAATATTAGCACAACCCACACATAAATCGAGCTTCAATTCGAGCAGAGCACAGCCCTGGTCTCCAAGTTCGATAATCTCACATGCACACGCACATATATGTATAGAAACTCAGATTCTCTCTCTCTTTCCCTCGGATTCTCGGTTAACTGTACTGGGTTCGTTGAATTTCGAACTGGGGGTATCAGGCTTTTGATGCCAAGTTCGACCATGCGATTCGGTTTCTTTCTTTCTGCGTGAATCTCTCTCTCTCTTTCTCTCTCTCTCTCTCTGTTTTTGTTTTCTGGGATTTGGGTATTTTGTTTGGTTTTGAGAAATGAATCCAAGTAACGGGAAGGGATCTATTTCAACGGCCAGTTCAAGCGGAGCTTGGAAAGTCGGCGATGTCGTTCCAGACCAGTTCCCGGCGGGGCTACGTGTGTTGGTCGTCGATGATGACTCCACATGCCTTGTGATCTTAGAGAAGATGCTCCGGGCTTGTCTTTATGAAGGTTTTCTTCTTTAATTTCTCTTTCGTATTCTTTAATTATTATTCTTCGTCTCTCCGTTTGTTTTGGTTAAGAAGACGATTATATATATTCTTTCATCCTTTCTGTTATTAGAAGTTTTTTTTTGGTGTGTGGAATTGGGAATTTCTAGGAGAAAGAGGAAGACCAACTCCTCGATTATTATTTATAGTTCCATGTCTCTAAAATCTTCAACTGTAATTGGGTTGTTATTGTTGACCATGCCAAGCACATCTAATTTGGTTTTTAGTAGTAGAAATTTCTATTGCTTTCGAGTTATTTGCCTTGTTCAGAGATCAGGATGACTTTCTATGATTCAATTTGTGCATTCAGAACCATTTTTTGTTTCTTTTTTCCTTGAAGGTTTTTAGTTGTTGAAGGCGTTTAATGATTGACTCCTTTTGTTTATTGATATGTCAGTTACCAAATGCAACAGAGCGGAAATTGCATTGTCGCTTCTACGAGAGAACAAAAATGGGTTTGATATAGTTATAAGCGATGTTCACATGCCCGACATGGATGGATTCAAACTCCTAGAGCACATTGGGCTGGAGATGGACCTGCCTGTAATCAGTAAGTAACCTCTTATAATTAGTGTAAATAGGTCTCACCATGAATCCACGTAGTCTATATCAAGGCAGTGACTGATATCTGATTTATGAAATTCAACAGTGATGTCAGTAGATGATGAGAAGAATGTTGTCATGAAGGGCGTGACTCATGGTGCTTGTGATTACCTAATCAAACCAGTGCGGATTGAAGCATTGAAGAACATATGGCAGCATGTGGTTCGGAAGAGAAAGAATGAGTGGAAGGAATTGGACCAATCTGCTAGCCTTGAAGATGGAGATCGGCAGCAAAAGCCGTCTGATGAAGTGGAGTATTCATCCTCAGCTAATGAAGGGAATTGGAAAAGTTCGAAGAAGAGGAAGGATGAGGAAGAAGATATCGAGGACAGGGACGATACATCCACGTTAAAAAAGCCACGGGTAGTTTGGTCAGTTGAGCTCCATCAACAGTTTGTGGCAGCTGTTAACCAACTAGGCATTGACAGTGAGTATTCTTCTCCTGCATCTAACAATTTGCTACATAGTTATTTGTTGCTTTTCCTCTTTACCTTAGCGAAATAACACTTGTTACTAATTTATTTCTCAAGTTATCAGCAAAACAAAGTACCTCTATCTTATAGAAACAATCTTTGCACCAGGGTACTCAGGGGATGCTAGCCATAATCAAATGTGTTCTAGACTTCTAGTAGTTTGTTCATCTGTCACTTTGTGTAGTGGCAAAAAGCCACTACTTCCTAACGTATCGTTGTTACAGCGGCTGTACGAAGTGGATTGTACATTTTTCTGTACATTCCGTTGTGCGTTTGATTTGTTTGGCAAATACTTCTATTTACGTGTTTGTGATTATTGTTGAATGTCTGTTCATTTCCTATGTCAAGTACCTCCTTTTCCGCTTACATTATCATGTTTGACATGCGAGTACAGAAGCTGTTCCTAAGAAAATTCTGGAGTTGATGAATGTTCCTGGACTTACTAGAGAAAATGTTGCCAGTCACCTTCAGGTACAGTGCACTTCAATCCTAATAATTCAAGGATCAAATACGTTTGTGAATAATTATGTATACTTGCATCTTTCTTTCACGACTTTGTATGCCTTCTTATGATACCATTTTTCAATCTTTTGTCATTCTTTGATAAGAAATGGTTGTTCAACCTTCTGGTACAGAAATATCGCTTGTATCTCAGAAGGCTAAGTGGGCAGCACCACAGTAGTTTGAATAATTCTTTCATCAGTGCTCAAGAAGCAACTTTTGGACCAATGTCTTCACTCAATGGGCTTGATCTTCAAACGCTTGCTGTTACTGGTCAACTCCCAGCACAAAGTCTTGCCACTCTTCAAGCAGCCGGGCTTGGTAGGCCAACTGCAAAATCTGGCATTCCCATGCCACTGGTAGATCAAAGGAATCTTTTTAGCTTTGAAAACCCAAAACCAAGGTTTGGAGAAGGGCAACAACAACATTTGAGTAGCAGTAAACCAGTGAATTTACTTCATGGAATTCCAACAACTATGGAGCCAAAGCAGCTTGCAAATCTGCACCAATCTGCACAGCCACTGGGGAACATGAATGTGCAAGTCAATGCACATGGAGGACACAGTAGCTCTTTGCTGATGCAGATGGGCCAAACACAATCAAGAGGGCAGATTCTAAATGAATCTGCAGGCAGCCATGTCCCTAGGCTTCCATCACCCGTAGGACATCCCGTTATATCAAACGGCATTGCTGGTGGGGTTATTGGAATAAATGGGATTGGTGATAACAGCAGAGTGATAGGGTACAATCAAGTTCGGCCAACCTCTTCAATGTTGAGTTTTCCCATGAACCACACCTCAGAATTGGCAAGTAACAGTTTCCCTCTTGGAAGTACTCCTGGGATATCCAATGTCACACCTAAAGGAGCATTTCAAGACAAGATTAATTCAGAAATAAAAGGATCCACTGGATTTGGGCAAAGTTATGATATTTTCAATGACCTGCACCAGCAAAAATCCCAAAATTGGGAATTACACAATGTTGGTTTGCAATTCAGTGCCTCTCAAAATGCAAATCGTGTACAGGGCAATCTTGATATCTCACCATCAGTATTGGTTCGTCAAGGGTATTCTTCTAGCCAAACGAGTGGACAGAACAGGAATGTATCAGATATAGGCAGGGCAGTGTTCTCAGGGGTGGAAAGTACTCAGCAAGGGAATACGCAAATTATTGGTCAACAGCTTAATAACTTTATTGTTGATAATCCTGTCAGGGTGAAGGCTGAAAGCATCCCCGATGCAGGTAGTCAGTCAATCCTCATTCCCGAAAATAATTTTGGTCAGGAGGATCTCATGAGTGCACTCCTCAAACAGGTTCGTTTTTCAGATGTTGACATTGGGTTTATTTAAGCAATATTTTCAATTAATAATATATTAACTTGATCTGTTTTCCAGCAGCAAGGAGATATTGCACCAGCTGAATCTGAGTTCGACTTAGATGGATATTCTATTGATAATATTCCCGTGTAGAGAGAGCCGTGCTCCAGTTCTTTCTATGATTGCAGTTTCTGATGTACATACTTGCTGCCACAGATGGAGATTTTACCATGCAATCACACAATGGAGATTCTATTTCCAACGTGAAGAAACAGGGCTACATTATTTCACTCATTGGCATCTTCCTAACTGAATAGCCTGCTATGTTGGTTTTAACCTCAACATTTAAAGCTCGGAACAATGGACAATTGAGATGATTCAGTTACATTGGCACAAATTGTGAAGCCGGTAAGATACCACTGGATGATTTACAAAGGCGGACATGCAAATTTTGACTGCTTTTAGTAGCAAAACATAGCAAAAAACTGCTAGCTTTAGGTGGTTGAAGGTGTCCATTGGTTGAGCTCATATTGAGTTTGTGGAGAGGAGGTTTTGACACATCTGCAGATTTATAGGAGCTTTCTAAGTCTATTTAGCATGTTAAGTTTGAATGTTTTTCTCGATCTTTTATTCCTTTTTATTTTTTTTCCTCATCTTCAGCAATTATGATGTATATATTCAATTTTATGCTCTAGACAAAGTCTGGGTATTCTTTTCTGGTTATTTTATTGTTCTTAAATTTGGCGAGCTTCTATAATACGCTTTTAGTGCAATAAATTCATGTGACCTCCATTGTCCAGGGGCGGAACCATACAAAGCTTGAAGCCCTAGGACTGTTCATCCGGGGTCGTGTTTTTTCCAACTTCAAAAGCCCCCCTTAAACTTTAAAAAACCCTAATTTAGTTTTTTAAGGTTTTTATTACAAGGTCGATTTTACGACACAACAACAACAACTTTACCTCCAAGTTAAATTTTCTGCTTCTACCTCTGACATTGTTCATATTGTTTTCCACTGTTGAGCTGTCCAGGAGCGAAACCATGACAATCTCCAATCCAATCAAAACATGATTGAGATTGATGAATCACAAATATGAACAATGGCAGGGATGTGTTAATAGTATTCTCAAATTATGATTCTGAACTGCTCGTTAAAAAACAGAAGTAACATGAATAGTGGTAGAAGTTCCACTTTTAAGAGATCAGATTTCTTGTAAATTTTTTCAATAAGTTTTAGAAGGTTACTTTATCTATACAAGTACAAGTAGAATTTGATATTGCTAGGTCTAAAAATTATTCTTTTTTAAAAAAAATAAATAAATAAAAATAAAAAGAAAAGAGAAGGCACCAGGTTTGGACAATATAGATTTAGGAGTATAGAACATAGATTTAAGCCCCTATGAAAACATTGGGAAGACTCGAAAGGACAGCGGTTTGAGGCACTGAGTCTCTATTACCTTGTGAATAACGAGGAACTTTTGGCTGCCCAGAAAACACTACATATAATTATAAACCTGGCTTTATAAGAATGTATGGGTAAGAAAAAAAAATTCCCTTCCCAGTTCCCCTACTTGTCAAAGAGAATGTCCCACCCAAAGGAAATAATATGATATTCGAAACATCAAATGATGATCCCTTCCAAAGAAAAAATTAGTGGAAAACAAGAAATGTTAGGATGAAGAATCAAACTGAGCAACGCAGGTTATGATTACACAATATGAAATCCAAGCTCACTTCATATATTTTGATGGTCTCTAACTAGTCATTGTTTTCATTTCCCTTCAACCTATGGCAGTTCTGCAAACCTTTACAAAGCCATGGCTGAAGTACTATTACTTCCTCTATATAAGAATCATAGCATGCATCTCTTCTGTTAATATAAACTTCCTGGTTAAACACATATTAATCAGACTCAGTACTAAACGACTAAACAAAATCAGAAACAGATATAAAACCAAGCAATGCTCATGATGACAGAAGTCCCCCGGCTATTGCTGCATCAGAATGAACACTACCATTGCTATGACCGAAAAAACCATAGCAGGGCCGCTTCTATTACTACCACCAGTTGGATATACGGAAGGCAGCGAGCACTCCTCTCCATTGAAGTATACTTTAGTGGGAAACCCATCTCTATTAGGCACATTAATTCCAGGGGTCTTTTTCTTAGTAAAGGAGATCACAGATTGTTGTTTCCCAGGCACCCTAGGGTCCTTCTGTGGGTCAGCTCCATCTGCTTCTGCCACAAGATAGTTTAATCCTGGAAGACCTTGGATGAATATGGTATTGTTGACACCATTCAAGGCCAAGGTAGTTCCGTTGAATGAGTACATTGCTTGGAAACCAGGGGTTGCCTTGTCCAATTGTACTGCAGCAAACCAATCAGCAAAGGCAGTTTCATCCCAATTGAACACTGTGATTCTTGCGCTCCATCCCCTACTGTAATCTGTGTGCAAATGCCAGTTAATACTGACCCCACAGTTATCTCCGCAGGGCATTGGCCTTGGCACTGGTCGATGATTAAGCTGAGCCCAACCTGTAGCCAAGGCAGTCCGGTTTTCAAAAGGAAGAAGAAGAGCATTCGAAGGAAGAAGCATAGCTGGAGTAGCCACACTACAAGTACGAGCTGGGTTATAAGGGCACCCACATGCACAAGTTTTGCATGGAATGACAGAATCATTGTAGTAAGCAGAAAATGAGACACAGCATTTGGGGCTTCCGCCTTTGGGATGCGTTATATTGCAGACTACCTGCCAACTGGCGACTGCAGTTGAGTTTAAAGGTAAGCCACTTGGATCTGGGAATTGGCTGGGACTCACCCGCACTGGCTGGCCACATCGATAATCAGGGTTGAGTATACCATTGATCTTCCAATTCACTGGTGGAACAAGCACTGATCGGTTGAGATCTGGTGGCATTTTATAGACTTGCATCTGGAATGCTGAAATTGACTTACTTGGGTCCATCTCACGAGGTAAGATTGTACCATTTCGGCAACAATAAGGGATCAATCCAAGGACCGTGTCGTTGTACTTGGTTGGAGGCAGGTCAATTATGGTTGGAGTTCTTTCGCAATTTAATACAGTGGAAAAGTCTAAACTCTGGTAATATGTACCTTGAGGGCCAAAAAAGCATTCAGAAGAATCAACAATTGATGGATATGCCCCTTTCATCGCATAGATAAATTCATCTCTTGTCCATTCCCAGTGCAATTTCCAGTTATCAAGACGGCCAAGAGGGTTATGGTTTGAGAGTGTGACTTGTGCCCAGTAGTTCGACTCATATGTCCGGATCACATCATACATAATAGTAAGGTCGCCGCTCTGGCGAGGCAGGAACTCCTCATCTACAGTAATGTTTGATTTAGCATTTGGGTCTTGTGTGCAACAGACTCTTGTCACATTCCCTGAAAAACCAACATTCATGCTCATGAACACATTCTCTTCAAGCACAAAACCAATTCATCGTAAAAACTATATGCTGTGCTCTGACATCAAGTGCATTTATAATTTTGTTTACAAAAAGAAGGCAGCATAAAAAAAAATTAAAAAAAGACTTTTCCGAGAGCAAATTAAGAACTTTGTTCCACTCTCCATTTCATTTTCTATGGTAATTATGCCTCGACAAGACTTTCCTCATGAGTGAGAAACTGAAAATTCATCTGGCAAAGCAATAAAGCGACGCCAAGTTTACAAAATATGATAGTCTTAAGCAAGTTAATATGGCTCACTTTATATTAGCGTGCAACGTCAAAAAAATCTTGATCCCATTCTCTTCAACAAAATACTAATTAGCACAAAGAAGTAATGTTGCATGTTTTCGATATTTTTCTCCCCCTTCTTTTAAACCGACACTTTCTAGTGAAACAACTAAAACTGCCACAGCCTTAAGCCTTCACAATACAAAGCACATAATTCTAACAGGATTCATGAAGTAGTCGCATGTAGAAACAGTAGAAACACATAACTCGACCATGGAGGATGTTAGGGAGTTGGCCAAAAAAATCTGGAGCACCCTGATCGCATAATATAGATCAAAATTAATATAACCACAGACTCGACACTAACTGAAAAACTACTACTACAACTCAAAATAATGCGAAGAATATGGAGAGCATAAAAATACCCATATAGCGCGCACCACATACAAGTATACACCAAAAATAAAATTTTAAGGAAAAAAAAAAGATCCAAGAAGATTCAAAACAAAGGGCCACCAAATACCCATAAATCAAAAATGGGAAAAAGAAGAGGAAGAGAAGTTTACCTCGAGCAGCTGGCCTAGGACAAACCCACCCATCATTGGCCAGATAAATGTTCGAGGGCAATGGAACCGTGGGGGGAGCCACACCAAACTGTGTTCCCACTAGCTGGACCTGGACCTGAATCTGGGTCAAGTCCCCGGCGGTCTCAACCGCCGTCTTGAGGTCCGTCATCGGGTACCCGGAGAAAACAGTGCCGTTTCCGACGCTACCGGGAAGGCTGGTCCCGTCGGCCAGCACTGCGTTGGAAGCGGAGACCAAGTACTCGTCGTGCTTGAACCCAACAAAGACCCTCCACGACTTGAGGTCCACGATCCCGTTGTTGAGCACGGTCAGAACCGACTCGAACCGGTAGGGCTGCCGGGTCGGATCGGACGTACGATTCGGCATGAGCTTCCTTCCGCCACTGTAGGTGTAGGACAAGTATACGCCGTTGCATGAATCAGCACTCGTAGACGGAGACTGGGCGACCAAGAATGGAAAAACGGTGAATAGAACCAAACAGGCGACGAAGTGGATGAAATGGACGGCCATTTTGGTATTGCTATTTGGTTATGGAGTCTGGAGTTTTGATTCTTTTGAATTTGTCCAAAGAAAGTACGGAGGGACAGAGCCAGAGCTCTTTTCAAAAGAGAGCGGCAACGGATAAAGAGCGTAATTAAATAAACTAATAATCTGACTCTTTCCGTTAACGTACCGTTCATAACTTGATATAAACAGTATACTCTTTCTCACTCCATGAACATATTTTAAAATTGAAAAAAGGTTACTTTGTCTACTTATTTCGTTCACTTATTTTGATATTTCATATATTTTGATTTTTTTTATTTGATAATTAAAAAAATAATTATTTGTATATTGATATTTTTTTTATATTTTTTAAGAATATTTTAAAATAATAAAAAAATATGAATTAAAAAATTAAAAAAAATAAAATATTGAATTGGTCTATTGAGCGGACTATTCTAGACATAGCCTGGCTCTTTAAAATTAGGTTATGTAAGGAAAATGCTGTTTAGACTGATAAAAGTGACATGATAAAATTGATCGATTTTATTTTTTTTATTACTTTTATTTAATGGTTAAAAGAAATTATTAGTTAATTGGTATTTCTATTAACATCTAGAAAAATACTATTTTATCCATTTAAATTACTCACTCATTTTGACAATTTACATATTTTAATTTTTTTTTAAATTATTTTCTTTACTTAATAGTTAAGAAAATCATTATTAGTATATTGATATTTTTTTTATATTTTTAAAAAATATTTTAAAATGATAAAAAAAAAAGTTAAATAAAAAAATTTAAAAAAAAAAAACATTTTTAATCTAGTTGTAAGCTTGAGCTGTGAACTCGAGCGGAGTAGCTTGGATGCCGCTATGTCCACCGAAAAAAGCCACGGGCTTTTGTACCGACAGTGTTAAAGTATTTTGTCTTTTGTTTTTTATTTTTTTTTTTTATTTTTTTTTATTTTTTGTATTTAAAAAAAAAACAACCAGCTAAAAAATAAATAATGAACATTTTGCTAGGGAAAATTGGTAGACTCCCTCGGCATGTCTATCATTTTCCCTAAAACTTATTTCTTAGATGACCATTTTATCATGATCCAGTTAACTAAAAATAAAAATATATATTCAAATTGAAAAGTCATCCGAAAATAAAAAATAAAAAAGAATATAAAAACTGAAATTCTTGACCTTTTCTGTTTTTGTTTTTAATTTTTTTAATCAACTATAATGCTTCTTATTTAAAATATAATTATATAAAAATTTATAAAAATAATTATGTCTTTTGTTCTTTCTCTTACATCAATAATTGTTTTTATTGACGTGGATTGTTTTTATCGCGAGATATGAAAATAATACATATAACATTTTTGTAAGTGTGATGTCACATATATGGGAGGGTCGTCATGCTGATGAAGCAAATGCCAACGGTTGGTTTAATGATGTGACTTTCTTGAGAGGTCCCGCCCATAATATTTCAAAATTTAAGCTCCGTTCCATTAATTTTTACCATTGGGACTTGTTTTATATAATCACTTCAAAATTTCTTTGCATCTTCTATAACGCTCCCATAATAGGAGAGTTCTTTTTTCTCTTCATTAAGTGCATTAATAATGGCTTGAGCATCACTTTCAAATATTATCTTATTGAAGTTGAGATCCCTACACACTTTCATCGCTCTCCATATGGCGTAACTTTCTTCTAAGACTAGTTGATATACATTGCTTCTTTGACATCAAATGCTGCCAATACTTCTCATTCCTCATCTTTGATGATAATTCCTAATCCCATTTTCCTGTCTTTTTGGTCCAATGATGCATCTCGATTGGCCTTCACAATAGTTCTCCTTTGACTTTTTTCACTTCAGGTTACTCCTTTCTGCATTGCTTCCTTGGTTCTTCATTAAAGACTTGAACCAACTGAAACTCTTGTAATCCTTCCCTTGTTGTTCTGATCACTTCACTAAAATTTTGGAACTTCCCTTCGAAAATAAATTCATTACTTATTGTCCATAGACTCCTCATTACAATTGCTATTTCCTCAATTCTAACTTACTCAGCTTCAACATAAACTTCTCCCACATATCCAACAGGTCAGCTTCTTCAGTTTTCTATTTATGAACTGTATTGATAGCCTCTAACCATACATCATTTGATGTAGTACATTGGCATAACACATGCATAACAATTTCCTCTTCCATAGAGTATATGGGGCATAAAGAGTCTTCTACAACTTTCTTATGAAACAAATTCCTTCTTGTAGCTAACAATTCATTTCTGGATTTCCATAAAAATAGCTTAACTTTCTGAGGTACATTCAACTCCCACAAACTTCTCCATCTGTTGTCAGTAACTCTTTCCCCTAAGGATTAACCTTGGATAACTTTTTTCCTATCAACTTCCACATAATAAGCACTTTTAACTAAGAATAACCCCTTCATAGATGGACCCCACACAATTTTATTTTCTACATCCATTCTACTCAAAGGTATACTGCAAATCTGGTATGCTTCCTCCTCAAGTATTCTTCTAATCAATTCTTTATTCTACTCCCCACTATGCCGCATTATAAGCTCCCTAACCTTTGCCTCCCTGTTCAAAATCGACACTAGTGATTGTACACTGAAAGTTGTTGGAGTAGATAGCCATTCACTTGTGGCCCCAAATCTTTATGTTGTTTCCATTACCAATCCTCCATCTCATGCCCTTTTTTAATAAATCTACTACATTCCACACACTCTTCCATATTAGAGAAGGTTTGTAACCCAATTTTCCCTCCAATAAAGATGGTGATCTAAAGTATTTCTCTTTATAAATCATAGCTATCAAGCTACTCAAATTTGGAATAAATCTCCACCATTGCTCAGCTAACAAGGCAAAATTAAAACTTTCTAGATCCCTGAACTAGAGGCCTCCTTTCCCTTTCTGCTTTCCCATTATTTTCCAACTTCACCACGTCACATTGCTATTTTTTTTATTGATTTCCCCATCAAAATTTTGCAAACATTACATTAAACTCTTTGCATAAGATTTTAGCGAGCTTGAACACACTCATGGTATAGGTTGAAATTGCTTGAAGTACAATCTTTATCAAGATTTCTTTGCCAACTGAGGACAAAAAGGTATTTTTTACAATTGTTTACTTTTTGTCATACTCTCTCCTTTATATACCTAAATGTATTATATTTCAATTTCCCAACTAGGGATGGTAAACTTAGATATTTCTCATAACTTCCTACCATTACTGCCCCTGCCTCTAGGATCCTTTCTTTATCATATTCATCACTTTTGCTTGAGCTGGAAAAAAAAATAAAAAAATAAAAACTGTAGTTTTTTCCTTATTCAAGAACTAGCCTGAGGCTTCTTTGTTGTTCCTCCCTACTTGCTAACAAACAATAGTACACAGAACATCCACTTTCTAAGTGACAATTCTTCCCGTCTTCAATTCTTTTTTTTTTTTTTTTTACTTTTGAAAATTTAATGTGTGGTTTGGATACAGAGTTAAGATGAAAAGGTGTATGCAGAGACGGTTTCTCCAAGTGTTTTCACATAAGGACAAACTACAAATCCCCAAAAAGTTAATATATATTTAAAAATATTTATATACTATCACTTAATATACTATCTCCAAAAATTTTATATAGGATTACTTAATATAAATATATTTATAAATAATACTCAATCATTACAAACACTATACATTTATTAGTTGAACCCACAACTATCGAATCTCTAAAATGTTAAAATCGTCTCATTTTTAAATCCAAACACACAAATTTTTAAAAATTATCTCATCTCATCTCAACTCAACAATCTCACTATTATTCACAAATCATCTTAACGCACCTCGTCTCATCTCACTGTTCAAATGGGGCTTAGGATCAAATCTTTAATCTTTTAGAATTCAAGTTTTATGAAGTTAAAAATCATGATTGTCGTAACCCTTACCTAGTTAAAAGTTTTATTTTAATTTTTCATTTGATTTGGGAACAACTCTAATAACATTTTGTTTTATCATTTTTTTAAACGTGGCCAATAAAAAAGGGGTTTTCTAAAAAATAACAAACAAGATGTAATAAGTCCGATGAATGAGCAACTAAATAATGTAACGTGTTACAGAAATTTATTCATTTCGAGGACGAGAGCCTTCAATAGAACAAAGAAAAGAGAAAGGAAAGGAGAATTTCTACTTAAATTCTCGATACTTCTTACAAGGCAACTCTCTAGTTTAAAAGCCCCCAACAAAAGAAATAACAAACCCCTTATTTCTATAGGGTTCCGGCCAATAAAAAGCAAACAACTGAAATACTACAACACATTATTAAATGAAAGGCTTCGCAAGTCCACATACTTCTTCATATATATCATCCTAAGCCCTATGTAGATTGTGTCGCAACAATGCAAAATTCGATCCCTTAAAGAAGGTTAAAAAACTCCTATCAGAACTTACTTGTAAAGGTATTGTCCTTATCTGAGATAATGGAAATGGGTAATCCAGGAAGCTTGGAAACATATTTGAGAATAATTTTGGTAATGTTAATTGGTAAGTGTGTCAACTACCATGCACCCATAAATCCATGTGAACTTGGTAGCCCCTTTATGAATTCTATAGTGATGTGTGACCAAGGTTGTGACGGCACTGAGAGAGGCTAAAGCAAGCTACTAGGATGAGTGTTGTCCACCTTCACCCTTTGACATAGATCACAATTTCTCATAAACTTCTTGACATCACCCTTCTAGAGATGAAAGGAAATCATTTTGAATCAAGGCTATAATTTCATCTTTGGATCAACTTTTATCTTTTTTAAAGAAAACTCAAAGATTTGTAGTTTGTAACTTCTTCCTTTATGCAAGCCCCATACGTGTAAGTCCCCTTATAAATTTGGTAGTGGGTTCCAATTTTTCTCATGAAGCTTGCATTTCTTAAGTGCAACCTCTAAGTTAGCTCATTAAATATTTGTATATATCTTTGTTAATTTATGTATTTAGGACATGTTTGGCAACCAAGGTGTCTTAAAAAAATTTCAACATTTCTCATAATTTCATTCCCAATATTTTTCAAACATTAAAAAAAAAAATCCTATTTTGAATTTTTAACTTTTCAATTAATCATTACCTAATCATTACTCAAATAGAAAAACCAATACAACTTTTACAAACTCCAAAACAAAAATAATCTTAAAAAAATATATTTAAATTTTAAACAAATTTTCAACTATATCTATCTACTTTCACAAACTCTAATACAATTATTTTGAAAAGATCTTTTTATTCAAGTTTTCTCGCATTTCTTAAAAGCTAATCTTAAACAAGTTCTAAAAATTCTCAAATATTTTCAAACATTTTTACAAATACAGCCGTGAGACACTAAAATAGATCTATATCTAGAATGAATGCGGTGATGATGCTTTGTGAGGTCAAATCTAAATCATTCAATGTTTTTATGAAATGTATTAGTCTCAAGTGATAAATAGATAAATACATGAAGAGAACTCTATAATATTTATTGAAAACTTGATATTGCTCTAGAAAACTACACAAAAAATAATAAATACTAAGATGTCTATTTCATGTTGTCTTTCTTTCATATGAAACCTTCAAATTTGAAAAAAGATAGACTTTTTCCTCGCGAGACACCGAGATCAATAGCCATCAAGTTGTCTATTTTATCAAACATTAACCGTTGATGGATGAGGGTCCCAAAAGTAGTCTTCAGCCTCGTTTGATTACACAGTTCAGATGAAATAAGATGAAATGAAATATTTTGAACATATAGTAGTGAGATTTTTAAATTAAGATGAGATGAAATAGTTTATAAAAAAATGTGTTTGGATAATGAGATAAGATAATTAGAGTAGTATTTGTCTATAAGCTAATTCTAATTCAAAGAGGAGTCCAAAGCTATTTAATTAAGAGTAATGCTATTTACAGTCGTAGAGTGCATAAGTCCTGCGCAATCGTTTTGAAAAAAATTATTGTCCTTTATTACAAAATTAATTTTTTATGTATGTCTCATATCTATTCACTTTTTTCAAAGAAATTGCACAATGCTTGCACACTCCATGATTGCAAATATTATTTCTCTTTAATTAATTGTCAATTTATTTGGTGAAAAAGGTTGGCGATTCCGACTAACCAAGTCACCATCCATTAGCATCTTATTATTTAACGCCACCACATGAATGGCATCCAAAACAGTCATTTTTCCTTTATAGAGTGAGTTTAAAGGTTAGTTAGTAGTAAATTAATATGTCGGGTGAATTCAAATTCTAAAAGCAATTTCTATCATAAAAAGTAGAATTTATAACTCTCGATAAAATCGAGTAATGCTACATATTTTAAATAATCTTCTATCTAATTAATAGTTAGTTTAGAATAACTTTACAATTTGTCACATTAGTCAGTGCGATTATAAATGACAAAATCAAAACATCTATTTTTGAGCAAGACTACTTCAAATTGAGAATTTATTATATATATATATATATGGAAACACATCAATGTTAAATCCCTGAGTTTGTCATTTTCAATCATGTTTGATTGATATAAAGTATTTTAAATGGTTTTCATATGAACGCTTGTATTGAAAGTCTACTAAAAAACTGTGACACATCAATTAATACAGTCAGAGATAACAAATTAACTTAAGACAAACAATAATATTTTTCATTATAATATTATAATAACGTTAACCACTAAAACTAATTTTAAGGACGTTTTGCACGGTGGTTTTCCCTCGGTTACAACTCAAATTATGAAGGGGAGAGTACATGGAAGACCCTTCAAGATGGTGTGGACTCTTCCTCCACCATGAGGTGCCTCTAGGATTGTTCATCCAAGCCGGATTTTACCTGGCCCGTTCCGGAACCCAGATAAACCGGATTCCGGTTACGGGTTTCGGGCCAGAACCCGGATTGCAAAACTCGGACCTATCCGGTCCGGGTATCGGTTATGTAACCCGGGTACTGGGTTTAAAACCCAATACCCAGATTGTTATCCTACGGGTTTTAAAACCCTATCTTTCTATAATTCCCATTGTTTCCGCCGCAACCCTCCTCTCTCTCTCTCTCTCGCTCTCTCCCTCTCTCCCGTAAGCCCTATTCGAGTTTTGAAAAGAAATTATTGTTCAAGCTTCGGCCGCCTTCAACAACACGACTAGGTTGTACGCGTTGTTGGGATCCAAGGTACCTGGGGTCATGGGGACGCCGGTGTGGTCGACCTCCTGAGAAGGGCCGGGGCCTTGATTTTAGGGAAAGCTAGTCTTACGGAGTGGTATCATTTTTGGTCTTTGAAGATCCCCAATGGCTGGTGTGCTAGAGGGGGATAAGGCGTAGTCAGTATATTATGTGTTTTCTTTCTCGTTCATTTTTCTTTTATTTTTCCGTCAAAACAAACAGAGCTTAATAAGAGTTATGGAAAAATAAATGCAGAATCCATAAATGGAATAGGGAGATGTGTTTTTTTTTTAAAACATTTCTGGTTGGATCTATGTTTATATTCTTCTCATATTATAGTTGGATCCATGTTTCCGTTTTTCTCAATTCTCACATGATACGGGTTTTGAACAAATTTTATGTGGGTATCAGTAATACTTGTGTGTCATTGTTAAAGATTTAGAGGAACTGGATTTCTTGTGTGTCAACTGAAGTATTTACAACTATCATCCAAATTAATGGATATTATCAACTTAATAATTGAATGTATGGAAGAGGCTCTGTGGATCCATAAGATGTATTTTTTTTGTTTTTTGTTTGTTATTATTGGTTCTCCCTGCATGCATAATTGTTAAATCTATTATTATTATTTCTTTTTTGATTTAAAGTCTTGAAGTTTCTTGTTATGTAAACATGACGAAATAACCAAAAAAAGCGTTAGCTCAATAAAAATTATAATATATATATTTTCTTTTGGTAAGTAAAACAAATTATATTACTTCAAAGAATAGACCTAGTCTAGTATGGAACTATATACAATAAACAACCCTCACTAGGAGGGTGCAATAGAAACAAGGAAATCATGAAGGGTCATGCCATTAAAATCAATAGCCATGGACCAATTATAATATTATATAACAATATTTTAATTTTATAATATTTTTATGTAACTTTTTTTTCTTTAAACTCAATAAAAATCTTAACTCGAAGTATTTCACTACTATTTGTAGAATTTTCATCTCATTACCTAAACATGTACTTAAGAGATTATAGTAAAACTATATAAAGCTTTTTAAGTTTATGAATTGGAGTAGTCATTGTCTTTGCTAAAGAAACTATATATACATTAATGTTGATGAGATTTGCATGGCCTTTTGGTTTTATATTGGGAGCATGATCTGTTCACCTATGATTGGTCATGTCCTATATGACATGTGGTGGTGCTTTCTCCACTTTGAGGCCAACTTTGGGGATCAGCAACAATTTCTTTAGGGTCATGGTACTACACCAACTATTTGAACTATAGTTTGTATAAAAATACCTGAAAAAAAAGGTTTGAAATTGCATGCTTCAATGAAACAAAGAGGATGTGCTTCAGTCAGGTTTTGTTGCATGCTTTAATGAAATAAAGTTGAGCACATACTAGCACAAGTACTACTGTATTAAGCATTTTGATATTCATATTGTTAAGCGAGTGTGGACAGAGAGAATGTGTAACTTTTTGATAGTTGAGTGCTACTCTATTTTATGTTCTTGTTTATTAATTTTGCTAAGAGAAGTGGCTGTCTAGGGATATCTATTTGAATGAAAAGTCTACAAAATATTTGTTAGTATGGGTGTACTTGGAAAAAAAAAAAATAAGAATCCATTCTCATCTTTATCTTTGATTTATTAAGTGGAATTTGTCTTAATCCTTGTATATAATCATTGTTCAAAACTTTGTGTGTTTTGCAGGATCTCTCAGTCTAATTACTTGAAGTTACTATTTGGTGTGGAGATTAAATCATTGATGGACATGTTATTGATTTTGCAATTCATATATTGTAATTTTGTGTATTGTAATGTAATGTATAAATAACAAATAATGTAATATGTAATGGATTGTATTGTGATGCATGCATGGATGAATTTATGCATTTGGGATTTTGAACACATTATGCGTTCCAGCTTGACTTCTTTGAAAAAAATAAAGGCTTTTATATAAAAAATAATTATGGTTTGAAATTTTGTGTTTTACTAATTGAGCTTTTAGAACATAAATGTTATGCGTTTCATCCAACTCCCTAGAAAAAAATTTAATAAAATATAGGCTTGTATTTAAAAAAAAAAAAGGGTTGCACCCGAATTCATCCGGGTTCCCGGGTCGGAACCCGGATGAACACCCCTAGGTGCCTCCCCCTCAGTAGTGTACACAATGAATAACACCAAGCATATTAAGGATTATTTAGATGGCTAGTTAATTAACAGAAATTAGGGGTTGAGACAAATAAAAGATGCAACACAGAAAGAAAACAATAAGAATATGGTTTATTCATAATAGTCGAAAACTAGTTCTAAAATCCACAAGCTGGGCTTATATAGTAAAGAAAATCGAGAATCTGAAAACTTTGCCCAAGTAGGAAAAATCTCAATTATTGCGTAAAAATATAACACATAATAAATCAAGTATCTTGCCAAAAAGTTGGCTCAAACTGGAATAAGAATCATTTCTAAAAGTGATAGCGAAACATTACCATAAAATTAAAAAAATAACTTAAATCAATGATTTGGAGGGGAAAACGTCTGATTTCAGAGTCAAAATGGAGACAATTAGGTATAGCTAGTGATTGCAACATGTGTGTCAAAAAGAGCTTTCAAATTGGGATCATATGAACAATTTTCATACTCGTAACCAAAGTTACGGTCAAAATACTGATGAATGAGCAATATCGCCCCAATTTGAGGAATCTTTACTTTTTCTTTTACCATATTTATGCTGATATGCCTTCTCAAGGTAGTGTAGAGCAATCAACGTAGAATCAGCCAACTCAGTATCATCAAACCTAGATCCCCTAAATCAATGAGCCATTCAAAAGTTTCTTGAGAAGGGAAAGCCACATTCATAGTGCCTAAATCAATTTATTTATAAATGAATTACAAACGAACAAGTCATTCATGAGTACTTATAACAAACTAGTTCACTTCTGTAAATTTGATGGGTGATGATCACATACCAAATAGTGTAACCCTTAGATTTGCACCCTCTCCATGGTAATAGTTCCCATAGGGGTGTTAAGGAAGTGTTAAGAGACAACCGTTTGATTGAGTCAAATGATTGTTCCTTACCAATGATTGTGCCCTTTACCAACAAGTATCTTGTGGTCTATAAATAAGTATCATTTGTCCAAAATAAACACACTTGCAATTCTTCTGTCCATCATTAACTCGTGGGACAAACACCTTCACGGGATTGTCACCATATTGTGTAAACACACTCTGTTTTTTGTTCATATTTACTAATAGTGGTATCAGAGCCTTATCATAACAGACGTGTTATATTCTCGCATAGAGAAGACCATTAATAGGCAAGTACTTGGTTTGGAAACCACATTTGCATATTACAAACACTTAAGTAAGATTTTAAACCCAAAGAAAAAGCTTTTCCAAATCAAGGTGGGAGGCCTCAAATCTACTGAAAATTTACAAAATTTAGTTTCTAGTTATTACTTTGAGGAAAACTACTAGAGAATCTTCACTCAGAGGGCCAAAAACTTAATTGTCCGAAACAAAGAATAATAGAGAAAATTCCAAAACTTTTTTTGCTGGTCATCGAAATCCCTCACCATTGCCAATGTCTGAGAATATTGGGGACAAGTCAAATATTGCGTCGTCACCGTTCATTATGTCGGAGGAGAGTGAAGATCCAAGTTTCATAAAGATGGAACCCAGTGAAACAATGTTCTTTTGACCAACGATCATCAAAATTCAAATACTTATGTAGCTGGTTAAGGAGAAAAATGACCAAAATGGTCTAAGAACCTTAGAAGATGCTCGGAAAAAGCAGCATGATGTTGTTTTGAGAGTAGCGAACGACGTCGTTTCATTTGAACTGAAGTGTCACCAAATGGCCCGAAAATGAGTTCTAATTCTGGCCCACTATGCTAAAGCATGTGAACTTGTAGTAAACTTGGCTTAAGCCTATGCCCAAGAGTCTAGCCAGTGAGCCGACCCACATTCTGAAGTGGCACACCAATCTGCTAATTGTGCCGTTGACTAAGCCAAAAACTGATCTGTTATGCCTGAACCCAATTTGAATAGCAGAACTTAGTTTTCTGAACCAGTTCGGACCAATCTATATGTCTTTTATCGTTTTGAGTCATTTCAAACCCGACTTGATTTGTTCAAAAGCTATTATGCTCTTGGTTCTATGCCAAATTGCTAGAAACTCCTTGAAAAATGAGAAACTTCAAGGCAAGTTCATGGGAACACTCGATCAAGACATCACTTCTATTGTTTCTGTATTTTTGTTGTTAATATTAGTGTTTGTTATTTATGGCAATGAAAAAAGTTATTGATTCATCGGGGATTGAAAAACTAAATGTAAGGGATTTGAAGAGGCATATAATTTTTCTTCTAACTCATGAAAATATCTTATATATATTAACAACATCAAAATCATTTGAAAATATGAAAAATGGCCAAAATGAAAGTGGAAGTCGTAAGAACCAAAGACAAATAGGAAGAACACAATACTGGGGCGCCTTAGTTTTATATTGCATGAATGATGAAATCATTCCTCTTTTCAAAAACTATGAAACTGTTAAGGAAATATGATAAATGCAATTGAAGGAAAATATGGGTTAAAGTCTGATACTTATATACAATTATTGTTAGATAAGTATAATAAGACTTGCATGAAGGAGGATGAAAGTGTGAGCGATCATGCACTTCAAATAGAATTAATTGCAACTTGATGCTGCTCATCCTCTATTTGATAAAATGCAAGTTACAACCATACTCAATAATCTTCCTTCCTCTTGGGATCACATTATTATTTTCTTAACACATAGTGGAAAGGAAATAACAATAATTTTACTCCCAATACTTTTGATACTTGAAGAAGAAAGGAGGAAGAGGAGGAAGGAACAAAGAGAATTGATCATCCAATTTAATGATGGCTCAACACACACGTTCTCCACAGAACAAGATGAAGTGAAAGCAATTTAAGAAAAATAAATAGTTGAAAAAGAGGCAAAGTAAATTATTTAATGGAAACTGGTTTTAAGTGTGGAAAGAATGGTCATTACGAATCACAATATACTAATAAAGGGAAGCAAAAAAAAATGAAATAGTGATGATAGCTTCAAAAGTAATGCTTGTGGAATTAGCGTCAGATTCATGGTAGGTCAACTTTGCAGTAACAAGACATATTTGCAAGTACAAATAACTGTTTTTCACAAATAGACAAATAGGTGGGCACATAGTGTATATGTGCAACAACACATATTGCGATGTCTTGGGCAAGGTACATGCAAATTTTATATACATGGTTCTATTATTTTGCTTAATGATGTAATGTATGTACCTAATATTCGTAGGAATTTAGTATTTGTGTTTGTACTAGATCAAAAGAACTACACACTTGAGTTTAAGTCCGGAATCATGATTATTAGTAAAGGTAATGTATTAGTGAAATGTGTGAAAAGTCACAATGTGTATGTACTAAATATTGATATTAATAATAAAGTATCTATTTCTAATTATTTGAGTGTGTCTACCAATTATACATATTTATGGCATTTAAGATTAGATTATATAAATAAGAATTAAATAATAAGAACTTATAAAATTGGATTAATAGCACAAATAAGTTCAGATGATTTCGATATGTGTAAACTATGTATCAAAGGCAAATTGAGTAGTAAATCATTTTTCAAAAGTTTGATTTCTGAAAAGGGTTGATAATTTGTAAAGTCGCTAATAAAATGATTAAGGAAAGCCTAAAAAATGTCTTTAGCAGAAGTACTTAATAAAAATTCAATGCAAGTCAATACATACGTTGTGTATTCGGCTGAAGTCAACAAATGTGCATGAATATGTATTCAGTCACAGAGAATTGATGTCGTTCACTAAATGTATAGTGAAGTGAAGTCACACTTTATATGTGGTCAATGGGAGCACATATAGTAAAAGGTGTGGCCAGATAAGATAATGAAGAAAGCATGTGCATATAAAGGCTTATCATGATTTGACGCCGATCTATAAGAGGTACAATTGAGAGTTGAGTTGTGGAAACTTTAAAAAGTACCTAGGTAAGATCTCAACTATGGATTAATCATCCTTGTTGTGTGTTCAAGTAGAAGATGTAAAATTTGAGGGGTGGTGATCACACATCAAACTGTGTATCCCTTGGAATTGCACCCTCTCTATGGTGATTGTTTCCATTGGAGGTTTGGTTGAATAAGTGTTTTGATTGAGTCTCAATCAAACGATTGTATCCATTATCAATAGTTGTGCTATTTGCCAACCAGTGTATTGTAGTCTATAAATAAAGATAATTTATATACAATAAACGTACTTACAATTCTTCTATCCATCTTCAACTCATGAAACAAATACTCTTACGAAAGTGTCATCATATTATACAAATACAATCTGTTATTAGTTTATATTTACTAACAGGTTCCTCACAAGTTATTTTTGAGTGGCTTGTATGGTGCCACGACAAGATAGCTTGAGCCACCAAATCTCTTGGTAAACATAAATCGAGCCACCACAAATATAACTTACAAAAAGAGATACCTTTATTTTATTATTGAGTAGGAACAAGGGAGGAAAGTTTCCCCTCCGAAGGGAGAGGGAGGACCTCACGCGACCTTTACACATGAGGGAAGGAGTTTTATTTTTTTCATCATTATTTATTTACTTTTAGTTTGTTGGTTTCTTTCTTTTATTTGATGAATTAAGTAATTTATCATCTCCATTATTGTTACTTTTATGAGGTTTTGGCATTGCACGTACATCGTTACATGTCAAATGTTGGTGCGTATCTCGTGTCCATTGGCTTTTGCGTCTCGTGATAAACCCTGGTGTTTATAAATTTGATAGATAAGGAATAATCATCATTTACCATTTGACTCCACGTCATCAGTCCCTTATAATTTGTCGTAACATTACAAGTAACTAATCACATACTATTCAGCTAATCTCTAAATTATTATAGTAGAAAAGTGCTTCGTCTGAATTTAGAGATAAGTTGAAATAATTTTAAATGAATTGAATAAAATATTATAATAATATTATTTTTTTAATATTATTATTATTTTAAAATTTAAAAATATTAAATTATTTATTATATTTTATATAAAAATTTAAAAAAATTATAATAATAAAATGAAATAAATTAAAATGAGTTTTCAATTCAAACTAGTGGATAATTTTTTAACGGTCGGATAGATGGTGCTTGCGTTTGTTGACAACTACGCTCCTCCGGACCACCACAATGCGCTGAAACACCCCCAATTTAATCGCTACACGTATGAACATACGTAGCATAAGTCGTCCAATCTAATCTTATTACCGACTTCGATCATCTCATTCCTTTTCCTCTCACATTTTAACGCATATATAAAAAGCCTGCTGGCCAAATTATTGTGGTCAATGAACATGGGATATATACAACCTTGTCTCTTGTCGTTTTTTACATGCTTCTATCTTTTTAGTTTGTGGGAGTATTTCCCATCCTGAGTTTTAAATTATATAAAAATAATTTTATAATATAATGAATCTCAAGTTTGTAAAATTACTTTGTGGCTACAACATTTTCATTTTTTTTTTTAACTCAGCTTATTCCAAGTTTATCCTCAGTTACTGACATCTATAGGTGTAATGGCAGTACGAAGTTGCCACCCTACCCATCTGTAACTGGTTCACCTTCCATTCCGCTTCAATGCCATCCCAATCCCATGTCAAATATGGCTGCTCTCGCTAAAAGAGTAAAACGTGTCCTTGTTTTCTTATACACCTCTTACGTCCTCTAATTTCTACACTTTTTTTTACATTTTTTTAGTACTTCCATTAATCCCTTATAAAAAGGGGTCTGAATTGGGTACCCTCAAAGGTAAAAGACGCATACTGCCATACTGCCACAGTCCTCTTTTAGGGCAGGCTCCTCCCTTCAATCTTCTGGAAATTGCAACCAAAACTTGATCTTTTTCTTCCTTTTCTTCTAATTTCCATTACCTATTTTCAAGGTGGTCTCTCTCCCCAAAATGGAAAGAAGAACAGCACTCTCTCTGATGTTCCTCCTCCTGATCATGTCTGTGCAGCACCTGGCACTGGCAACCCCAACAAAGGTGAACACCTCGTCCAAGTACCAGATCGCATGCACAATGTGCTCCGCATGCGACAACCCTTGCAACCCAGTTCCCTCACCCCCACCGCCACCGCCACCCTCGTCGCATCCGCCACCGCCACCATCCCCCACCGCTGTCATCTGCCCGCCACCCCCGTCCCCACCAAGCTCCGGCGGCGGCGGAGGCGGCTCCTACAACTACTACTCCCCACCCCCACCATCTCAGCCCACCTACAGTTACTACTCCCCACCACCACCGATTATTGGTGGCACATTCTCCCCCCCGCCGACAACTAACAAGAATTACCGAGCTCCGCCACCCCCTAACCCCATTGTTCCCTACTTTCCGTTCTACTACCACGTCCCTCCCCCTTCATCGGGTGGCAACTCTCTGATCAAGTTGATGGGTTCCTTGGTTTATGCTGTCACTGCTATTGGGCTTTCCATTTTCGTTTGCTTGTTCTGATGGTATAAAAAAAAAAAAGGTGGAATAATGTGACGGATGAGCAGATCTAGCTAGGAAACTTGCAGGTAGAGATAGGAAGCGTCCTGATCGCCATTCTTCAGAGAAGGAAATTAAGAAGCAAAGAATTTCCAGTGTTGGGACTTGGTAATTCTGACTCAAATCAGGTAATCGGTAATCCTTCTCTCGACGTCTTCTGTGATTTGTCGACAAATTGTACCTATATATTTCCGATAAATACAAATTATTATGAAAATAAGACATCTTTTTCAGGGATTTGAGTCCCCCCCCCCCCCCTCCCCCCAACCAACTGAGCTCTTAATGCATTATGTGATTGTAGTTTATTTTCCTTAATTTGGGGTTGAGTTTGGCGATGATGGACAGTATTATATACAAGTTCAGTTCAGTCAACTTGTCGTCAACTACTCAGATATGCTAATAAGAGTCGCTTTCCTGATGAATTTTGCTATCTGATATTAAAGAGGGTTTTGGGTTCTGATCTGAAGATAAATGTCCAATAATTGCTGGACCATTCCAGCATGCATATAATTGCAGATCGGCCACACTTTATCCACAACTACTTGTAGATCAGAAGTCCTGGTTTTTCATTTATAACATCAACTGTTTCAAACCCAATAGATTTCTGAAGAATTTGAACTCTCAATTTGCAGTTTAAGAATTCATTAGTAAAGCATAATTGGCTTCTGAAAAAAAGTTCCAATTAGCAGACCGACATCAGATGTCCCTCTCAGGAAATGCTCTTCTTTTGTTTTTTTGTTTTTGTTCGTTTTTGAATGTGAAAGATTTGATAAATATTTTAGTCAACAAAATAATTATATAAAATAAATTCATATAAATAAGCCACGTTAAATTGATGAGGCTGAAACTACTACATTCTTCTGGCTAAGCTTCGAACCAACTGTGTCTGAATTAACATTCTCTCTCTTCGAATAGTGGGTCCATAATAAATAGAATCTTTGTTAATTTGAATATCTGAAGCACATCACACAATGTAGTTCCGACCAATGACGTTGTACTTTTTTAAATCTCAATAATAATAATAATAATATTAAAAAATAATATTCATATAATATTTTATTCAACTTTTATTTTTTATTTCAATTCATCTAATTTCAACTCATTATCTAAATCGTAACTTAGATTATGCATGGATTGTGAGAAGGGTCGAGAAGATTGGAATGAGTTTGTGGGTTCATAGAGAAGAAAGAGCCGAGATATTTTGAGTTATCAAACTAGTAATGTTGTTGGGGTAAGATGGTCGTGTATGTCTCAAATAAACATTGTATTTATCCTTTTTAAATTCCGGACATAACATTGAGTACTGCAGACTCATCTTTTTCCTCAAAAACTAATAATAATGCTGGGAATTTTGAGAGGGTGCCACGTGTCCTATCCCACCAATCAAGTAGCAAACAGGACTTTGTGTTTCTTCTTGCTTTTCCCTGTGCTATCACGAATGGAATGTGCCAAAGTTTTTACCTTTCCCCTCCAACTCCATGTTCAAAAAAGTGGCATGCCCTTTTATCAACAAAAGAGAAGGGCATGCCCTGCAAGTTCTGTTTTTACAGAACGCTTTTTTTGTGTTGAGGAAGTTTTTAAAAGTTAAGACAATGTCCGTTACAAAGTAATTTGTGTATGAGGAAGCTCCAGAGCTGCTGCGTAGTTTGGCTTATAGTTTGGATTATCCATATACTGATAAGTCAATAGTTATAACTTTGGATCATTAATGAAATGTGACTATTTCTATAAAAAATAAAATAAATAAAAGAGAGAAAATATTAGAAAATGAAAAAGAAAAATATATAGACCTTTTTTTATTTATTTATCCAGTGGTCCAAATTTTAAGTTTAATTCCATATGTTCATTGACTGTGAGGTGGAAGTCAGAACTCCCAAAAGCCACATTGGTTTTGAGAATGATTTATAATTCATATAACCCAAATACTTTTCAAAACTAAAAGAGAGTGAATCAGATCTCTAGACTTTATAACATAAAATACAAATTATTGACACTATATACTTCAATATTAAATAGTAAATACAATAAGGTCGATATATAATAGAGTGCTGCTATCTTGCCGCCTGTATTTGCCCACTTTGTGTGCCACTTAATGCAATTTTTTTTTTCAAATATTTTTAAAAAAAATTTAAAATAGAAAAGAAAATATAAATACACTAATAGTTACTTCTTTAATTAGTAAGAATAAATAAATAAATAAATACATAAGCGGTTAAAATAAATGGACAAATTGAAAAGGTATAATAGTATTTTTCTATATAATATATAGTATTTATATCTATCTGAAGTAGAAAGTGTTAATAAAAATGAGTCGTTTTGATTGTGAGGAAAAAGAAAATGTGGAGGGTAAGAAAGGAGGTGAAGGAGGTGGGGGACATGTAGTGACCACAACAATAATAGCTGGAAGGCAGGAAACATGAGTGATGGACGGTGGAGGGAGGGGTCCAGTCTTTTAGGCAAAGGGTATCCAAAGTAGTCTCTCGTCAACACTAATATAAGCAAATGACAAATTGGTATCTTGCAAATGGTAGCCTAAAAATGTTTTTTTCTTTTTTTTATAAATAAAAAATGTAAAAATAAATGCAAAGGATATCCGGAAATTTAAAAGTAAAGGGTATATTATTTAAAATTTTAAACCAATGACACTACGGATGAGATTAGTGAAGACCTAATAAAGATTATTGTTTCTTTGAGAATATATTTTTGAAAGAAATGATATTTACAGTAGTAGAGTTTGCAAGTGTCGCGTAATTTTTTTGAAAAAATGAATAAATATAAGATCCACATGAAAAAAATTAATTTTTTAATAATGAATCTCACTCTTTTTCAAAACAATTACGGACACTTACACACTCTACGATTGTACGTAACATTATACTTACTGAGAAATTTTAGGCCCAAAACAAAAGGGAAAAAATGTTAGCCCCAAAATGTTGAACACAAAAGAAGAAGGCCAAGATTTTCCCCTCCTCTAACATTGGGTCTGTGGGTGGTCTTGAATGACTGCAAGGCCTTGACTTGAGTCACTTTAGTTGGGGGCTGAAAGTGGGAAAAAAGAACCCAAGTTTAAATGTGGAAAAAAAAATATATACAATATAAAATTTTTGAAAATTATTAGGTGGGTAATTTGGACTTTTTAAAGGGAAATGGAGTTTACAATGCCGTATTTTTTTAATTTAGGGTCTTGATCGTCGAAATTGATAATTTAGAGAATAACTATAAATTTTTCAAGGGTTTATGTATAATTTTCCCTTACGTTTCTTTCCATAACTTTTGAAAGCCCATGACCCATTGACTACCACAGGGCCACAAATCCCCCTTCTCTTGCTTACTATCTCTTTTGAATCCACTTTCTTGTTAACAATAAACCCTGGAGATAGTAAAATGGTATCAACCGTTGGATTGACACATCTATGTTGGGCTACTCGTTGTGGTTCTCTTCGGCCTCTTACCCATTTTCTTACATATACGCATCAATTACACGGAGATCTAATGAATGAAAGATTAATATTGTGAGGATGTAAAATACATTAAGCCCAAAATAGTTTTCAAGACCCAAATCATCAAGGGGTCATCACTAAAAGACAAAGAAAGAGAGAGTAAAAAGAGACAAAGAAGGGACAAGGAAGTTAAGGTGTCAGGAGGCAAGAATGTGTCAAGAGAAAGTAGGAAATAGAGATATGATTAGACACGCAAAGCAGATATCATTCACCACATCGAGGTGCACGCATGAAAAAGGTCAGATAAAAGGGATATGGTGCCTACAGTTTCAAGGACTTCTTTTATTTTGAACGTTTGGAGGGATTTTTGGCCAAGCTTTTTCTTTGGTTGCTTCTTCAACCTCTAGACAAAGAGCTCTAGAGGGAACATCTTCAGCAAGTGAATCTCTATCTCTCATTGTATAGTGAGAAATGAGAAGTTATGAGAAACTGTAAACAAGCATATTATAGTGAAATATCCCCTCCATAAATCACGTAAATCTGTATATTCATCTCTCTTTATTTTCTCTACATTTAAATACTATTTATCGCCATGGACGTATGCATCGACACCATACAGCCGCACCAGATCACCGCCAGGGGCTCCACACTTCACTGATCGAGGCCCATCTCACCTCAGCACATTTGGGAATAGATCATTCTTCTCTTTTGGGCTGCACTGTTTTTTGGCATTAACAATGGCGTTGTCTGTGGGATCGAGATTGTTTTTGTATCATAAGCAAAAGAAATATGATTTCTTGGCACGCTAAATAATCTCAGAATGAGCAAATGAAAGTTTTCCAAATAAATATTTTTAGCCTTTCTACTTTTATTTTTATGAAAAACACTACTGTAGAAAAGTGGTGAGTGAACCTTTCCTCATCCAAGCAATTAAATGCATTGTACTTAAATGATTTTCCATGCATGCAACGTGTAAGTCAGGAACCAAACTTCCCGGTCAGTTGAACTGTGAGTGCTTACTACTCGATCTTTAACCATACTATGCACTTAAGTGCACAATACAAATACTATGCACAAAAATAAACTGGGTCATTCACTCAACCAGCAGGCACAAACTAAGTGTGCACTGTGCACTTAAGAGTGAACTAGGAAATGTGATCATCATGCATGGCATGAATAGTGCCATGAATGATACGTAAGAAGGGTGCATGTTAATGTACACCCAAGACATCCCTCGCCCACCAACTATGGGCCTGGCGAGGGTGCCGACGACCACCAATCTAGCCGCTAGGGATGAGTGTAATGCCTAAAACTGCTCTATCCCTCTTGTGAAGGAGTGCGGGTTAACCTTCGGCTACCCAAAGACAAAATCTCCATCAACGGAACCTCCATTAATGGAATCTCCATCAACGAAATCTCCATCAGCAACTTACCTCCCTTAAGACAAAGGAATGTGTGTAATGTCTAAGGCTGCTTTATCCCTCTCACGAAGGAGTGCGGCTCAGCCTTCGGCTACCCGAAGACGAAATCTCCATCATCAACTTACCTCTATCTCCACCAACAGAATCTCCATCAACAACTTACCTCTCCATGAGGCAAAGGGATGAGTGTAATGCCTAAGGCTACTCTACCCCTATTACAGAGGAATGCAAGTCAACCTTTGATTACCTGAAGATAGAATCTCCACAAACGAAATCTCCACCAACGGAATCTCCATTAACGAAATCTTCATCAGCAACTTTTGAGACAACATCTACACCAGCGAATGCCGAGTGTTTGCACTCGTGCCATAACCGCTTGCAGCAGATTACCATCGGGAACAAGCCTGTGGAGTTAACGTGCCTCCGAGCTCCACATCAGCCTGAAATGGACCCAAAGGGTTGACGAGCTCCCTGACCATTTCGCGCGGGTTACAACAAACGTACTCTAACATTAACCGCCATTCACATCAAAAAAGGAAAGTTCACCAACATCATCAAAAGCAAAAATGCCTGGAGTACATGCGTCATTCGACAAGGCTTAAGGTGAGTCCAGTCTTACAAACTACTCATCCGTTTTTTTTTTTTTTTTTTTTAAGTTAATAGGCGGGAAAGGTTGGGCCACCCAACCTCCCAGATGCCTGAACAGGCGGGAAAGGTCGGGGACCACTAGAACTCTTAGGTGTTCGAATAGGCGGATAGGTTACTTGATTGCCCGACCAAATTTTGTATGCATCTTACGCGGTCGAGCCCATCTTTCGCTATATTCGAGCTATGTGCTCACACCATATGCATCTTATGCGGTCGAGCTTACCTCCCGCTTACCTCGCCACAATCGGGCTATGAGCTCGCGCTACGTGCGGTCAAGTCTACCTCCCGCTTACCTCGCTAGGATGGGCTTCACGATTGCACTTCACACGATCGAGCCCATCTTCCGCCTAATCATGTGTTCAGAAATCTTTGTTGCTTAACGCAAGAGGAACAAATTACCAAGGCTAGCTCCTGGAATTTATTTCTCTATGGACGTAGGTAGATTAGTTCGATTCCATATTTTACTTTTGAAGATTCTCAAGGTTTTCTTTGGAGCAAATTGCCTTTAAGAATCGCAAGCATTTGTAGGGGGTAAAATACACTAGGCCCAAAATGGTTTTCAAGATTCAGCCCGTCAAGGAGACCATCACTTAAAAACAAAGGAAGAGAAGGGGAAATGGGACTATGAAAGGACAAGGGGTGAGGATGTCAAGAGGCAAGGAGGTGTCTGGAGAAAGTAAGAAAGAGAGAGATAGTCAGATACACAAAACAGACTTCCCTCACCATTACCGAGGAGCACACATGAAGAAGGTCAGATAAAAGGGATAGTGTGCATACGGTTTCAGAGATTTCTTTTGTTTTGAATGCTTGGAGGGATTTTTGGCCAAACTTCTTCTTAAGATGCTTCTTCAATCTCTAGATAGAGAACTTCAGAGAGAATATCTTCTCCAGCAAGTAGATTTTCAGCTCCTATTATACAGTGAAAAATGAAAGGTTGTGAGAGACTGTAAACAAGTATATTATAGTGGAATCTCCCATTTCCAAACCTCTATGGACATAAACCTAGTGTCGAATCACGTAAATGTGTGTTCATCTCTCTTTATTTGCTCTATATTTAAATACTGTTTATCACCATGGACGTAAGCACCAACATTATACAGCCGTACTAGATTACTGTCAGGGACTCCACACCTCACTAATTGAAGTCCAACTCACCTCAGCGTATCCGAGAATGAATCTTTCTTCACTATCAGACTACGGCGTTTTTGGACGTTAACAATTAGATTATATATTATGCGTTTATGTCTCTTTCACTTTAATTCTAAAGTTCAAGAAAGATTAAAAAAAAACAGAATTAGTTTGAAGCTGCAACTGTATTCAGATAGGTGGGTTTTATAATTAAAAAAACGATTTTTTATGTAATTTAATATTTATTATTATTATTATTTTAGTTTTTTTGTGCTATATCTATACATTTTAAAATTGAAATATCTACCAGTCTCACTGCCAGAGCCGAATAAGAAACACATAGCCTTGAGTCACAGGCAGTAAACCTCGGCTCGGCATGCAAGTTGACGTTCAAGGAATTGGGAGCGCCATTTGCTATCTATTCTCCAACAAAAATGGCCGTTGAAAGGAGTTATGATGCTTTCATTGAAGCAATACTGCCCTCTCGAACCACGAATTTAATTTAGGATACTGCCGATTTGGAAAAGAGAAATTATATTCCCTCGTGCAAGCATCGTGTATTCTTTTTACGAAAAATGTGTAAATATGAGATTTATATAAAAAAAAAAATTAAATTTTTAATAATAAATTTTATTTTATTTTTTTTTAAAATTTATATGGGCTTATATACTGTTCATCTTTCTCATCAGGTGTACAACTTTGGTGTAGTACACAGAAAACAACGGCAGATTATCTCTCTGAAAACTCTCCTCCTCCAAATGATTCAACACACATAGCAGGATTATGTGCCAGATTGTTAAGGCGACAGAGAACTGTTGATCGGTCATTTTCTTCACTGTTTAACCTAACCCCATTAATACATAACCTTGGTCCTTGGAATAGCAAAGCCTTGTCAAGTCAATCGTACAATACTTTGTATATACAGTTATGATAGATAGCATCGTGTAATTTATTGAGATATGTGTGGGTCCAAACAGAAACACCGAATTCATTCACATCTTAGGATAGCATTTAATACCGATAAATAGCACGAGTGTTTCATTCTATCTATTGAGATTAATAAAAAAAAAAAGTAGGTGACTGTCTTTAAATGTAAGATACTACTTTAACCGGATATTAATTTGTGTGGATAATTCAGTAAGTTTCGTATATATCTCTTGAAAGATGTTGGTAAATCTGGAACCCATATATAAAAATAATATTTTTAATGATGAATCTTACTTTTTTTTTTTTTTTTAAAGGAAATGGATGAGACTTACATATAGGATGGCACTTCTTATTTTTTAATTGTGTTCATGTCGTGTCAAGTTAAGTCAAATTATGAACATTTGATTATATAGGTCAATCCGAACCCGATCCATAAGTTAAACGTGTCAAATTTTTAAACTCTAATCCGACTTATTTAGATAACAGGTCAGGTCACATTACCTATCTTGACTCATTTAATAATTAATTATAAATATGTCAATATGATACGACTCATTCAAACTCGTTTCATTTAAATGGGTTGAACTAATACGTATAATTTATTTGACTTGATTAACATAATTTTACTTAAAAGTTAAAATTTATATTTATTAGTAGCCATAATATCTTTAACCTACTAACAAAAAAATATAAATATTTTTCAAATGTTAACATATAATAAAATCAATATTACAAACTCTACAACAAATATGAGCATAGGTTCATAATTACAATCCCAATAATAAAAATATAAGCATACTGAAAAATATCGATGTTATAACTCAACAATAATAAAATTGTCATTTTGAAATAAAATCTAAACGGATTGATTGCAGGTTGACTTGTTATTAACTCATCTATAAATCGTGTCTTAATGGGTCAACTCATTTTGATCCAAACCTGTTAACATCCGCTAATTTCATGTTATGTTCGTATTGGATTCACGGATTGTGTCATATATTGCCACTCCTACTTGCAAACCGTAGGATCATATCTAGCATCATTCAATAATTTAGATTTGTGTTCGATAACTAGCATTTAGATTCGAATAAAGTATGTTATTTTTTAAACCACTTTCCATATTTATAAACATATTTTTTAATAAAATTACTTCAATTTCATCATTGCTATCTATTTCTTTAGAAAACACTTTTTCTTAATTTATTTCTTCGTTTATTAGTGTACATCAACACCAAATAGAGGAAAGCAACTGTATGATAACACATAAAACAAACGCCATATGAAAAGGATACTAGGATGTGAAAAAAAAAGGGGGGAAACAAAACATATGCCAACTCTTGAAATCCTTGTCGATGGAAGCAGAGTAAAGGAGTTTGCTTCGATTATCCTCTTGTAGTAATGGACGATAATATGTTGGGATGGAGGGAGGGTCTTCGATGTTTTGGAATTCCGATTCCGGAAATCTCAATTTTGAGAGTTTGGGGTTTGAGAATGTTCGATGTAGAGCTCATTGCAACACAAAGGATCTTACGAGTCATGGACTTTTAATTTTCAACAATTATAAAGTTTTGAAGTCTCACTCAATTATTAGAATAGTAGAAGTATTATCATTTTATTAATATTTTCGTGGGTATATGTATCATTAGAAGAATTAATTAGTCATTAAAACTCTAATAAAAATATTTTAAGAGTTTCTGTTCAAAAGCTAAGATCTAGAGTGAGAGAGAGATATGCACATAGATTGGACCCTACAAAATTTATAGCTGCCGTGTTGAAGTTCTTAATCAACATTAAATATTCAATAAATTTATAGGACCTATTTAATATTTCTATTTCTCTCTTATTATGGGAACTCTTGGAAATTCAAATCCAAAAGAATTGACCAAACTAAATGGTGTATTATTTGGTCTAAGTGGTGTATAAAATAAATAGGTCAATTGAACATGAGTTAATGGTGTATTTTAAACTTAATTCAGCCCAATCTTGAATCTAACGCTTTGCACTTTCTAATTATAAAGGGAAAGTGCAAAGCATAACGATTCAAAACAAAATGTCTCTTGGTAATATTTGTACCTACGATATAAGGACGAACCAATATCGCCCTAGATGTTGCCCCCAAATTGAACATAATTTAAGAATATGTGACATGTTGTAAAGTGGTCAACTTTTACCAAATAATAATCACTCTTGCTTTCTCAATAATCCCTATAAACCCAAAAAATAAAATTAAAAAAAAAAAAAAACAGCGGGAAATACGAATTTCACATTCCCTCTTCTTTTCTTGAGAAAATAGAAATCCTTTTTTTTTATTATTGTTTTATTATATTGTAAATAAAATGTAAATGTAGAATTGAATTCTAAGAGACAACATAAGCAAAAATAGGATCAATTTCCAATTCATACAGAGTTACACTTGTTGGAAGTTGAAACACTCAGAACCATTCGTCCCAAAAGATCAGTTAGTGACAATAGACTGTGATTAATAGAAGAAGATACACTTGCAAGAAGGTTAGGATTCCACAACCAGCTCCTAAAATTTCTACCATTCTTTTTTCTTTCTTTTTGAAGACCTAAGCATAAACAGAGCCATAAGAGAGAGCCATCAACAGCACAGCCGCTTGTTCCTCCTCCCCCAACTTCTTCCTCTGCATGAACACTTCTCTTCCCAAAGCCATCAGCCTCTGCTTCATATTATCCCCTATCTTATTGCTTCCACAAAAACTTGTTTTCTTGGGCTTTTTGTCCTCTTTGTTCAAACCCAGAGCTGCCCTTCTCTTCTTCCTGCTTCTGATCCCGCACGCATTACACAGTGACTGCAAAATCAACATAGAAGATACTCAGCTCACAAAATAAAATAAAAAATCTGATCGAAACCCCAATATAAATCAGGGATTTTTCGTAGATAAAGGTTGGTTTGTTTACCTTGGGACCAGCTGGGCCGCCTCGCCATAGAGGGGTCTTGGAGGTCCCGCAGTCGGCGCAGGTTTTTGTGTGGCTTTCTTCGGATGAAACCCCCCCATTTGGGCTTTTGGTATTCACGACCTCGGACTCCGATCCCTGCACCAGAACACGAAATCAGACTGATCAAGGACTTTCCATGATCAAGATCACAGATCAAACAGCGAAAGAAGGCCATGATCACTCACTTTATCGCTCAGATCTTCCATCTTTTCGCAATCTATTACAAAGATCCGAATCAAACCCAGATACGATAGCCGAATAAGAAGCTGAAAGCGGACAACTCCTTAAACCCCCTACGATACTCGGAGGAAACGAAGAACTATTCGGATCAAAACAGGAGATCAGAGACACTACTACATCAAATCAGAGCGAGAAAGCACCACAGGAGATGACGCTTATTCCTCAATACAAATGAGAGAGAGAGGGAGAGGGAGAGAGAGAGAGAGAGAGAGAGAGAGAGAGAGAGGGAAGGAGAATCTATTGGTTGTTGAATCGGAAAGTATGAGAATCTACAAGAAACCGACATGCACTAAGGAGTGCGAAGGACTGTGTATGCGAGCTCAGAGAGAGAGAGAGAGGGAGAGAGAGAGAGAGAGAGGACCGACACACGCACCAGCCGCAGCAGATTAAGATTAAAAGACCACCTTCTATAATAGAGACGCGAAACCCTAGCCCCCATGGCATATAGTAAATAACATTATTGCCCCTAACATTTAAAAAAAAAAAAAAAAAAACTGCTTTCTTTTTCTTCTTTGTTTTTGCTTTTGTTTTTTTGTTTTTTTTAATCCATAAGAAACACCCGCCAAAAATTGAATAAAAAAAAGGGTTACAGTGAAATGAAAGCAAAATAGGCGCCAAGTAAAAGCCAAGGCCACAGGCTGGTTTCATTCGTTCAGCTGATTTCGATTTTGATTTATATTAAATATTCAACTCTTGTATCATTAAATTTATATTAATTTAAAATTTCTTTACAAGTGAGACTTACAATTATTTTCAACTCAACACATCTTTACAAGTGAGATTTTTAATATTTTTTAATTTCTCATAAATACATCTAAATTCATATTAACATTCAAACACATATAAACTAATTTTAGGTGAGTTCCACATATTTCAATTTACCATCTCAACTCACTACTATTCATAAACAACTCAATATTCAAACACAGTTTAAATAGTTTGTTATAAAAAATTTTTTTAAAGATTCCCTTAACGTTTTGTAGTCAAATACTATTTATAATTTATAATTTAAAGAAAAATAATATCAACCCTAAAACATGAGTTACGATAGATACAAGAATAATTATATTTACTAGATACAATTTGTAAATAAGGGTGAAAAAATTATCTGAAAAATCGGAAAACCAAACCGATCTGGTCTGAATCGGTTTCCTTAGTTCTAAAACTGGTCGGTACAGGTTTGGTTTCGGTTCTATACTTTTTAGGACTGGACCGGACCAATTCACTATATTATATATTTTAAATTAATTTTTTTAATATTATATATAATATTTTTAATATGATCCAATATTTTGAACATAAAATATTATTCATTTTGATAAATTCATAATATATTAGTATTACTAATGTATTAATTACATTTTAATAGTATTAGTAATATATTAGTAATTACATTTCGCTTTAATTAATTAGTATACATTAGTATACTAATGTATATTAGTATATTAATTACAATTTATCCCTCTACTAATATTATTAAAATCGAAAATCATATCGAACCGAACCGAAACTAGTAAAACTGGAAGTATTGGTTTAGAAGGGATAATAAGTACGTAATCGGTTTTCGAAAATGTAAAACCGGTACATACCGGTTCGATCTTAAATTTTATTCAAAACCTGATCAATTACATCCCTACTTGTAAATAATACACAAGAATAATTATATTTATTTGTATCTTAAATATTACATGGGAGAGTGTAAATCTTATCATTAAATACGGTTGGGCTTATATAATTGTAGAAAGTATTTTTAAAAAGAATTATATAGAATTTTAATCCAAAGTAAAGATACCAATAATGTTGATGCATTTACACATTCTCTATTTTTGGTCATAGATGTAATATCTACGATAAAAAATTAAAAAAAATAAAAAAAAGGAAAAAGAAAAAAGAAACAAAGTCAAGGTTCGAAAAATAAGATTCGGGTAAGAGCCGATTAAATGAATGGAAGATTCATAACAATTTTCAATTGGTTATTTTAAAAAGTATTAAAAATTACATGAGAAATGTAATATTTTATATACAACTACAACATAAAAAATTGGATAGAATTGGTCTAAATTGGTTTAAATCAATTGATTGAATTGCTCAACGAATGATTCAAAAAATTCACTAAAATGTGTTGGGTTTCTTATTGTTTCAATTTGACTCAACCTAAATTGAATTATTTTTTCAAACCTTGAATAAAGTTTCTTATAATATAAATTTTTAATATTATTTTTATTTTAAAATTTAAAAAATTAAATTATTTATTATATTTTATATAAAAATTTAATTTTTTTTAATAATTATATAAAATAAGATAATTTAATTTCCTATTACTAAACCAGCACTTAATTCTACGCAATTTGAAATGTTTCTTTTTAATTTGATAAAAATACGGTCACAACTTTTTCATTGTACCGATGAAATGATTGTTCCACTCCATAATTTCATTACATAGAGATATTTTTGAGAAAAGGGAATGATAGGCTCCTTAATTGACCAAATTCCGAAGCTGTACTTGGAAGCTGGACGTAACAGAACCAAAAAGCTGTGAATGATGATGATGAACATAGGAGATTTTTTTTTTTTAGAAGGAAAAACTGCTTTACCTACTAATTGTACCGCTTAGCTTCACTCTTACCAAAGTTTTATTTATTTATTTAATAATTAAAAAAGTGATTTTAAGTATATTAAAATATTCTTTTATTTAAAATATTTAAATATATTTAAAAAATATAAAAACTAAAATAAAAAACTAAAAAATGAAAATCGGTCAACTTGAGCGAGTTACTCTAGATACGACTCTTTTGAAAAATGGAATTGCATTTTATTGATAGTAATGTGTTTTAAAATAAAAGTTGAATTTTAAATAAAATATTATTTTTTAATATTATTATTTTAAAATTAAAAAAAATGTTTATTATATTTTAGGTAAAAATTTAATAAAATTATAATGATGAGATGAGATAAAACAATTTTACTATTCAACCATGCCATTTTCATTTATTTCAATTAGTCGACATTAGAATTCAACGACCAAGATCCAATCCTATGATTTATCTTAACAATCATATTTTAAGGAGTATTGTGATTTATATTTTATAATGAATAGAATTCTCATTTAAATTGAATTTAAGGAATTTTTTCAAATTCCGTTTATAATTTGACAATTGAGTTTTACTACTCATTATCCCATCTCATATATTATATTTATTTATTTTTATTTTATTCTTATTAAACTGATTGATTTCTGCTCATTATCCTTATATCACATATTTGTTAATAGAAAAAAAAAAATGTGCGACAAGTGTAGTGATGAGGGAAAAAAAACAAAATTAGGAGAAGTATTAAAAATGCACGTGCTTCTCACATTGTCACGTGCTTTTAAATTTAATTTGAAAAAGTTTACTCAAACTTCTCTTCATTTTTTTATACTCTATTGTGTCCAAACTACAATGGGCCGGCAAGTTATTCTACTTGTACCTAAATAAATATTATATTTGTAAGTTGAACCTTTGGTATATTTGCATTGACGATAAAATAAGATTTGATTTATAAGATAATAATTAATGTATCAACGGTGCTGATCACGTATAAATTTAATTAAGATTCTATTTCAAATTAAATCTTACCATATTAAATGAGTGTGTCTCCTAAACTGATTTGTAAATAAAAAAATCTCATTCGTAAATTCAATTGATTTTTTGGAGTATGGACAAGTCATCTAGCAAAGAGATGGATTGGGAGAGGATTGAATAAAATATCGCTTACAAATAATCTGTTTGTCTGCCTATATTTTGCAGATTAATTTTATAAAGTGAAATGATATTTACAGTCTTAAGCTGTACAAGTGATCTTGCGTATTCTTTTTTTAAAAAATGGATAAATCTAAGACTCACTTAAAAAAAATAATTTTTTAATGGTAAACTCTATTTTTTTTCAAAGAGAGTGTAGAACTTGTACACGTTAAAACTGTATATAACATTACACTCAGTGGCGGAACTAGGAAGTTTTAGGAGATGGGCCAACTTTTCTATTGTTTGACACGGTCATATAAAACAAAAAAATTATAAAATTATAAAAATATAATTATATATAAAATTAGATTTCAATAATTTGCTATATATACATAGAAATAAAATTATGAAACACAAAACTTAATATATGTTTCAAATTTCTAATGATAATGTTTCATAGAAAAATATTAATCTATTATCATTTTTGTAATGAAATATTTAGAATTTATTTTCTTCATATAAACTATTAAGTGATCTTTTAAAATGTCATCTTTCATTCTAGTATGTAAGCTAGTTAATCAAGTTTCATGCAAAATCTAGATGTTTTTGTGTCATATTAAACATATAATGCTATAATTGAGACCTTAAATAAAATTTTTTTACTCAATGAAGTCTAGAGGATAAAATCTCTCAACCATTTTTCGTGTAAACATCAACCTTAAATGATTTTTTTTTTTTTTTGTATTTTTACTTTGGATTCCATATTAAGAAGTCTAACAGTGTATAATAATAAAAAGTTGAGATCTATATTAATAAGTTTATTATTTTTTCTAAACTTAATTTAATTTTGGTGAGGCCACATCCTTAAAAATAAATAATATATAGAAATTATACAAAATTTCGAGACTATATGAAAAAAATTGTAGAAAGACATATCTAGATATGTTGAAATTTTAGAAAACTTTAGAGAACATAAGAATTGTAAATTTTTAGGGGGGCCATTTGCTATATTTGTAAAAGTATAAGTAAAATATAGGGTATATTTTGAATTTTTTAAAAATTTTGAGGGGGCCATGGCCCCCCTTAGCCATAACGTCGGTCCACCGCTGATTACACCTAATGTTATATATAGTTTTAAGGTGTGCAAATCTCGTGTACTTTCTTTAAAAAAGAGTGAGACTCACCATTAAAAAATAGATTTTTTTTACGTGAGTCCATAATATTTATCTATTTTTTTGAAAAAAGAGTGCAAGAAACCGTGCACACCCAATAATTATATAACTCATTTCATTATTTCATTTGAAATTAAGGTCGTGAAAGGAGTAATGTTGAATAGAAAGAAATAAAACATAGTAGAGAAAAATCATACATTTTTTGTTTTAGAAAAATACAGTGTTTGACCTTAAGAGATTTTGTGGGTCAAACTTTTGAGTTAGAAAGATATAGATTTTATTAAACTTAAAACTAAATTCTTTAGTTTCATTAAAATAATAATAATAAAAAATAAATCTATGCATATTTTTTATTGAATTCTTTGGAAAGACTTGTGAGTTTTTTTAGAATCGTAGAGATGGTTAGGTGTTATTTTGAAATTTTGTAAAACTTTTGTAAAGAAAGGGTAGAGAATTTTCGGTTTTCATCATATTTTGGCTTTTAATGGAACAATTTATGAGGGATACACAGATAATGACCCTTCAATTTACGACCAAAGGATTGGGAGCATCAAAATTACTGTAGAAGATGGTAAAAAAAGGAGGAGCTGTGTTCAAAGTTGTGTATATTGGCGCGATGCAATTAAAAAAAAAATGAAAAACTATTTGATGATTCTAGATCGAAGTTGAGGGGCTGAATCCTCGTTTGTTTTATAAGATAAGATGAGAGGAGTATTGATAAAAGTTGAAAGTTGAAAAAAATATTGTTAGAATATATTTTTTTAATATTATTTTTATTTTAATATTTGAAAAAATTGAATTGTTTATTTTATTTTTTGTGTAAATTTGAAAAAGTTGGATTGATTAGATGAGATGAGATAAAATAAAATGAAAATGATTGTGAAAACAAATGAGACTTAGTTCAGCAAGGAGCTGTGCATTTTAGGCAAGTTTAGTAAGTCACTAATCTAAATATGTTTGTATGTTATTTACGTGAACAAAACATAAACAATATTATTTTTCATTAGGGGTGAGTATTAACATAGTCGGAGTCAGATTCTCCTAATCTGACTTTGACTCCAACTTTAGAGTTCAAATTTGAACTTCGACTCCGACTTGTGTAGGCTCTAATCCATCTTCAACTTCGACTTGTCGAAGTAAAGTTGGATTTGGACTTTTTTTTAGTTACATATTTAGCCTATTTTTAAAAAAGAATTTTTTGTCGGCTTTCAAATTTTAATTTTTCTAAAAATTAAAACTAAAATTAAATCATTCATTGTTAATTTACTTCTATACTAATTATCTAACTTATTCTCATATTAAACTTATACTATAGTACGATCAGTTATTGTAGTAAATATAGGATAAGATTAATGGGATTCTCTATTTTAGGAATGATTATGGTCGAAACGAAGTAGGATCTAACAAGATTGTGTGCTGAGAAATGACCTTGCAATCAAATCCACATGAATTCTTGTGGCAATGGATAAACCAAGTAGCTCCATTTAAACCACGCCTAGAAGATGAGGTTCTACTATTTGATCATCCAATTGATTAGTTTAAGATAAGAGAAATGATATATAATATATATTATATATATATATA